>CAUOFW020000928.1:0-165650 GCA_963454935.2 Ilex paraguariensis
TCAATGCCTTTAGTATACCTTCTACAGGTCCAAGCAAGGGGGTAGCTGATGGAGCTAAATATGTCCTAGGGAAAGCACATGCCTAGAAGAATCACGAGACAAGCACAAGAGTTGGATCCGGTGTGGGGTAGTAGCTCCAGAACCCAAACAGACTCACGACTTGCTCACTATTTTAGTTCAAACTAGTTATAGATACTTGAGGAAGGAGGTTCCACATTTCCTGCCACCCAATTTGAGAAGTAGCTATAGAGTTCCAACGGTAACAGGAGCTTAGCCTATAAAGGAAAGATGAAGCTATATCCCATGTAAGTAACACTTCCTACCTATACTTCACCCAATCAATAATTCCTTTATTGACTTTATCATCGAAGTGTCGACCAATGGAGCCCTTTCGGTCCTCGACTTCTGTGCATGAACTCACCGGCGACCACCAGATAATCGTTTCACCTTGGTGCTATTTTTTTGGGAACAACAGGAGTTATACTCCATAGTCTCTAATTGGTAATTTTTATGTGAACCATTGGATAATTTAATGTTTACTAATTGAAGAAGACCAAATTAGCTGCAAAAACTTACCAAACTAAGCTATTTAGTATTAATAAATTAGATGCAAAAACTAGTTTGTCATGTCTTGCTGTGTGAAACTCAGAGATGGTGAAGGCAAAGCCATGGTCATTAGGATTCCCAACTTCAGAACAATGGCGAAGTTGAAATAAGTGGAAAATGAAAGAGACTCACGTGATCTAAATAAGGAAGATGAGTTAAATTTCAAAAGAATTTGGTAGAAAGCATGGTCACAAATAGGTTGTGACCATTTTTTATGTCAAACGTATGATCCATATAGCACTAACCATATAGCCTAAGAACAACAGGTTATTAGTCCTGAAAAGCAATTTTAGAAGTTCCCAAATAAGTTATTTTCCTATAAAACTGTAATTACTTCTCTCAAGCGCTGCAAGTGGTCAATCTCATTACGACTATAAATATCATCAAAGTAAACAACCACAAACTTACCGATGAAAGGTTTGAACAAATGGTTCGTAACCCTTATGAAAGTACTAGGAGCATTAGACAAGCCAAAGGGCATAATTAACCCCTCATTCACTAAAGTTAGTTTTCCAATGTCGAATGCAAATCTGATGATACCCACTCTTCAAGTCAACCTTGGAATACACCATAGCACGCTCCAACATATCTAGCATGTCATCAAACCAAGGTATAAGAAATCTATATTTCAGAGTGATTTTATTGATGACTCAATGCCGTCATTGAATTAATTGTAAATTTCAATGTCAGATAGAACTCATTTTTAATATAATAGTTGTAATTAATTAGATCTACATATTAGATCCCCAAATTTGGTCCACCTAAGATCTTCCAAATAAAGAATACTAGTTTCCATAACTACTAGAAACCCCCCCCCCCCCAACTTAATAAGCACCATCATGAAAAAAAAAAACAAACAAGAGTAAATTATATATTTGACCCTCAAACTATAATGTTTGTGTCAATTAAGCCACTAAACTTTTTTTTAGTCAATCGAGCTCCTAAACTCTCTAATTGTTTCAATGAAACCCTTCTTTTGCCTTCATTAGATTTTCTAATGAAAAATTGTGGAGTGTGCTAGTCATGTGATGGGCAAGGGAATTTTGCTGAAAATTACTAGCCTTTGGCGCCAAATTTCCCTCCACTACATCATGTGAGAGTCACAATATATATATATATATATATATATATATATAAGTTTTGTTCCCTCTATTCCATTTTGCAAGAAACAGATCACTGTGCTACAAAAAATAGAGCACTGTAGAGGGGGAAAGTACAAAGATAGTGAAAGATCCATAGAAGTGCTTTGTGATTGCAAAAAAAGGGCAGTGAAGAAGACTTCTTGGACTGATCAGAATCCTGGAAGGAGGTTTCTGACCTGTCCAAATGATGTGGCAAGGTTGTTAAACATTTTACAGTAAAATTCTTCCTTTTATTCAATTCTCGTAGTTGTGGTTGTTTATTTATTTTATTTTTTTTGTTTCAGAATTCCAGTTGTGGGTTTTTTAGTTGACAAGATCCACCAATGTGTGTGTGATCGCGTGAAGTGATTCCGGGAGTACTCAGATGATTGAATAGGTAGATGCTGAAGAGAGAAGGTCCAAGAGAAGAGGGAAGATGTTATGCTTGGGACTAGTTGTTTGTTGTCTCATAGTTTTGATACTTTGGAAAAGAAATCTAGAGGTTAATGAGGAGGGGAAGACAGAAACTGTAACTGTCATGTGCAAGGGTGAAGATTTGTAATGTAATTTTAATGGTGTGGTGAATGGGTGAAGATTTGTAACGTTAAAATTGGGAAATTTTGTAATGACACAATTGATGTTTATTTTGTACCAATCCTGTGATGCAACTGCTGAAATTTTTTCTAAATGAAATTGTGCTTTTCATGCTTTATCTTTGACTCTTTTGTCGACATTAAAACTCCGATTTTCTCATTTTTTCACAAATTTTATCTATTTCCTATGTACTATGGAGTATTCTTTCACAGCTTCTCTGAAATCTTCAGCTAAAGCAAATAACATACCTAACTCAAATTCTAGATTTCACATTTCCTTCTTAACGTTGAAGTCGTACGAAACCTACACCTAGCTTGGCCAGAATTTTCATCGTCAGATGTCATCTAACCCCTTGAGTCATCAGACATATCATCATCAAAAATACAAATTTCATCCGCAAGTTCTTATAATGGTCCCACAACAGCTTCAACTGATGGCCCCAGCTTCGATTTAGAATTTACTCCATTACCTTCAGCCATGTTGTCAACATTGGTATCAAACATTAAATCATTATCAGTCATTCCATAACCAGTGTCATGACCAATTGCTAAATTAGAGTAATCAGAGCCACCTGAATCGTGCTTATTCCTCTCATCTTTATTTCTACCTACGTTAGCTTCATGCATTTCTTGATTATGCTCTAAGTATATCTCAATAACTCTATATGTTGGTATCCATTCCACCATTGAAAGTATGTCTGTGTCCTTATCCAGTATCCTTATCCCGTTTATGAGATTCATTGCAAGAACCCTATACCAGCATGCACTCATAGAAATACATCCCAACTCTTTAGCCATCTCATGCAATTCAAGAATTGATATTTTGTTAGTGTCTACCCAATCAGCGAAATTAACAGATCCATCAGTGTACTACCTGTTTGGAATGCGTTCAAATCGACCACCGTGATGCATTTCTGAGGTGAGATATGTAGAAAATAATTCTGGACAAATAACATAATGAAAAACCAATAAACTAATGCAATAAAAAAGCCTATAAACTAATGAAACAAAAAGGCCTATAACTAATGCAACCAAAAACCAATAAACTAATGCAACCAGACATAACATCACACAACCCTAAACTAATAAACTAATCCCTTCTGACACCCATATCCAATAAACTAATGCAACGTGAATAATAAAGCAAATCAACTTAACATAGACTCTAACAGAACTAACCACAACAGTACACTCAAGGATTAAAACCACAAAAAATGCAAAACCTCAAATAAACAGAGCACGTACGGTACATCTGATCCAGATGCAAGACATCATCCGTAGCATGTATTAACCACTCCATTGATGAGCTACTTGCCTCATGTGTTGGGTTAGGGTTTCGTGTATTGCTCTTCGAGATTTATAGACGAAAGGTCATCCATCTACAATGTGTTTAATACGGGTAACCTGAAACGCCCTTGTAATTTCACGTGACCGGCACATTCCACAAATTTTTGTTAGCAACTCTAATGGAGGCAAACATAAGGGCTTGATTGAAAGAATTAGAGTGTTTAAGGACTCAATTAACTCAAAAAAATATTCAAAAGTTTAATTGACACAAAGGTCATAGTTTGAAAACCAAATGCATAATTTACTCAAAAAACAACTAACAAAATGACAAAACAAAAAAGTGGCATAAATGTTATTTTTTGACTTAAGAAAGACTAGTCTCATAAGTCTATTTTTTATATTGAAGAATAAACACTGAGCTTTTTACCAAACACGGCTAGTTTGGAAAATATTTCTCAAACCCAAGTGATTTTTGAAAATTTATCCCAAACCCAGATAGTTTTAAAAACATAACTACAACTGACATTTTTGGCCTAAAAATGTTATTTGGACCAACTTATTTTTTAAAAAAGCCAGTTGAAGAGACATTTTTCAACACGCATGTTGTGGACTATTTAAATTAAAGACCTACACTTTCCTTTTCTTCTTTGTCTATTGATTTTCCTCTTTTCCTTCTTCGATCCCTACTCCAAAAATTCACCACCATCAACCACCACCATCCTCATCGACCACCATCAAAATCCACTGGCATTCGTCCACTGGAGCACCATTAGATGCCACAAGAGTGCCACCAACAACCTAGCCTAACTTTCATATATATATATATATATATATATATATCATGCACTCTCTCTCTGATATCTCTCTCTGTCATCTCCCTCACTTTCCCTCTCTACTATCCCTTTCACTATCTCTCTGTTATTGCCTTCCCCCTCGCTCTCCCTCTTCGCCTCTGCTATCTCCTTCAGTCTCCCTCTTTGTTCTTTCTCTTTGTTATCTCTCTCTAAAAATTTTGAACTCATAGGATTACATTGTATGTTTCATTTTATAGATTTTTTTGAGTTTTATTACTAATCTGATTATCCATATAAATTTTGAAAATTTTTGCTCACTTATTAGATGGGTGCCTATTCTACGATAGGATGGAATTCGTGTATTATGGTCAAATTTGTCTAGGAGCATTTGGGATGTTTTTTTCTGTGTGAATGATTTCTAGATGTGTAGTAAAAGTTATAAAAAAAGTATTCACCGTCTTCCTCACAGGCACATTTGCTATTCAACCTAAGGATAGTATAATATGAGCGGGTTGATGTAGTTACTCGATCAGTGTGGTTACAACACCCCTATTGTAATCAACTATGAGAATTTATCTCTATGGGAATTTATCTTTGTCCATGAGAATTTATCTTTGTCTATGGGAATTGAAATAGTGTTTGGTCCATTTGGCGAACAAAACAATTGTTGTGATTAAGTTTCATATCGATCAAAATTGTCACTAAACTTTCCGCCCAAAGATGTTATTCAATAGTTTTTGGAGGAATTAATTATTTCTGACTTGAAAATAAATGCCTTAGCATGATGATTGAATTCAAATTAGAGTTTAACTTGAATGTCCCAAAACAAATTTATTAAATCAAGCTCGAGCAAAAATCTAAGCTTTGCAATTGTAGTTGGTCAATAACAATTGTGTTAAATTTGAACACACTCGAGCTTGAAAAAAACTAGACAATTGCGACTCTTGTTTTAATATGTCAATTGTGTTTGGGGAGGGAGGAGATATGCTCATAGTCACGTCCTTGTACGTAAAAAATTTTTTTGATGTTTTACTAAATATCTAATAAAATTTGGTGATTTATGTAACTAATCATATGATTGAAGAGTCCTATCTAGATATGATAAAATGAAACATAAAATTATAACATCATCAATAGTAACATACACAAGTCTTTTATCTTCTTTTTCTTGGGACAAGTAGTGACAAACCAAGTTAATTTGGAAGAGTTGACATTCGTAGTTTGTATCCAATTGTATTGGCTAAATGTTGTTGTGCTAATAACTTATAGGTAATTGTTATTTCAGTTGGGTTTTTAGATCAATATTGTTTTACATGGTGAAAAATCAAGTTACTATAATATTGTATTGGAGCAGGAAAATGTACTACAAATTTGATGGGTTAAGCTAAGATTCTCCTCCTTGAGGCAGCACTGTTATAATTTCAGGTTGATTTGTAGATATCTCCCTACATTGGGACCAAACACGACTACATATGTCCAATTGAAAATTTTGAACAATGAACTTGTGGGTTCTATTTTTAATATAGTATTTAACAACTAGATGATGAATAGTGTTGGTTTATACATGGAGTCAGAGGACATCAACGAATTCAATGGTGAGAGTCAGGCCGGAGGTGTCAAACCACCAAAATGTCTTACACTGATTTGCTCATAAGAGAAATTGATACCTTAACATTTTCACATTCTGGGGTGACGGGTGAATGTTCCCCCCCTGTGAGGATGTAGGAAATGGACGAGTCCAAGCAATACAACTATATCCATGAATATTCTGGCCCTTACACCTATGTTGAATACTTTATGCCAATGATTTATAGTTCTCAAATCTTCAGTGTGTTGTCAGTGTCAGTGTTTATTAATCAAAGTATTGTCAGTATAATAAGTGACTATCCAATGTGGTTATTTTCAGTGACTTATTAAAATTATTGATCAATATTGTGTCCAGTCATTACTTTTGTGAATATATACACATTTGTTCACAATGTAAACCTTACACTATAATTCCTAGAAGGTCATTGTTATGGTCTTTAAGACAAACAAACGATAGTTCATCCTCACACAACCAGCGCCAACATCTTGGTGCACATCAGCATCAAAGTTCATCGTCATTCAATATATCCAAACATGGAAATTTTATAGATTTCAGTGGTGTAACGTGATATGGATGATTGCGCGACTGTCGTAATGAGCCAATCAACTATCATGACTCTTATACAGATGTCGACCATGTGATTATTGGACCTGCAACCATGGTTCTGCCTTGACAATTATATTACCACTTTATCTAGACCAAGATGGATGAAATCTTATTTCAAGCGCTGTGAGATTGAAATATATTATCGTTGAAATGGATTACGGTGTACATACAACTATTATTTCAAGCATGTTCGTTGATATGTATATTGAATCTTTTTCATTTTTTTATATAGCCTCAAACCTAAGCCATGTTACAACCTTTTGTGTTGACCATTCTGATCCTAAGTAAACTTTTGGAAAAGCATGGTGAAAGTCTCATTTGTTAGTATTCTTATCATAAGATCAATGTTTGCTTGTTGTTTGTTCAAAATGCCTAATTCCCCATGAGAGTGTGTGCACACCCATTATCAACTTCATAGAGAGAATCTCCACATGAAACACTTTTATACTCGTAAGTTATGGAGTTGAACTTTTCTCTTGAGATGTTTATGATGTTGCATGTGTCAGAGTTTCTAGTTAGATAGATATAGTTTGGAACACACACTCTGTGGATTGCTTCAGGTGGATTGTTTGTGATGGGGTTATTGAATTCCTAAGATTGTTTTGATATGTGAGTCTGGAAAGTGTGACTTGGTGGCCTTTGTGTGTAATTTTCTTTGGTTTCTTTTGTTGTTTCGGCACGAAAATTGCTAGAGACTAGCAATGAGTAAGTTGAGGGGTGTGATGAGTGCGCAAAAGTGCATTCTGAATACCCTTTTATTGGGTGAAAATGCTAAAATGTGAATAGAAATAATTAGATTAATTCATATTATTGAATTTAATATCTATTCACACTGAGATATATTTGAACATGATTTTATAATATTTTAACGCTCTAATATTGCATTATTGGTTGGTGAAATATAATTTACAAATGGGTTTTACAATTAACATTTTTGGAACTTTATTATTCGAATTTTATATTTATTTTTATTTTGATGGTAGCCCATGAAGTAAAAAGACTAAAACTGAATAGGTGTCGTGGTGGACCAAACACTCAACAGATTTGGATTTTGTTCTTTTCAACATGCATATATGGATTTAGGCTTTAGGGGCTGAAATAGTAAAGCTGGAATAAATAGGGGTTGAAATAAAGAGGGAGAAAAATGTATTTTGTCAAAAAGGTGATTGACTTTTAACCTATATTTTCCCTTTGGTGTGAGGTGGCTGGGCCTTTGCTTTTCTTTTGTGCTGGGCGGCTAGTGAACGACGAGAAAAGAGGTGGACGTAGTTCAGAAGCAAAAAGACTCCAATGGTTGTTGTTTTGTTCTATTTTTTTGGGAGATTTTTGTTGTCCATGATATTTATGGGTAACTAAATTCTCAGGTAGGGCGAGGGATGAACTTGCACAATAGATAATATTTTATTTATTTTTAATTTATGCAATTCATTTCTAATTAGTTAAACTCTTTTGTTTTATCATTCTTAATTCATTGTTTATGTTTTCTTCTCCGAATAATCATAGAATTTATTCTGTTTATGAATTCAGTCATGCTTTTTCTATTGAATGGATTAGTTCTTTGATTATGTTTGGATCAATTATTTATCTATATTAATTTAATTCTTTATTGCAATATCCCTTCTTAAGTATATTGTCGTCGTTAGATTTTCTCAATAGTGATAATAATTTACGTATTTTGAAAGTGATGAATGATTTTTCAAAGGGTTACATGTGGTTTAATCTTGATTTATAAATCTATACCTTCCGGTTGAGAATTTTGGGAATTGAATTCTCAATTGAGTTATTTAATGAATTAAGAATAATTAAAATACCAGATTTGTGCAAAGGATTCCTGACACTTTACTATTTGTCAAATTTGATTATTTTTTTGTTAGTCACTTTGATTCACTTTAATTTGCATTTAAAATTAATCTTCATTTTCAGTAATCATTTAATATTTTTCTATAGTTTCTGTGTTCCTTATATTATTCTTTTAATTCGTCTCTCTGTGGAATCGACACCCCAAAGTTGTGCTACAACTACCACGTTATTCTTTGGCTGTAATCAAGGATCTTGTGCCTAGACTACCGTGTTATGGTTGTCAGCTATCTTCCATTCATTTTCTTCGAGGTGCAGGTCGAGCGAGCTCAAGGTTTGGAACCATGAGCTTAGGTTTTCTTAGTTGAGCTCCCCTCCTGACCTGAACTCCCAGGCTCAAACTTGGAATTTTTCCTAGGTAGCAACAGTTGTCCCCTAGTCCATGGTCAAAGTGGGTTTGAACAGGGGCTGAACTGTTGTTGGATAGAGTTAAACCTTCATATGGCAACCTTAATTTACGCATAAGACCTTTCTGATAGTTTCGTGTAATCATTTCTTTGTAATTTCTCGCACATGTCTTGTAGTTCGAAGTCCCACATACCCGAAGCTTTAAATGCACCTTTGGCGATGAAAACTACCTCATCTTCTCAATTCATCTTCCTTCTCTAGGCTTTGTGATTCTAGCTTTCTTAGTCCGCCTAAGGTTTTGCTGAAGAAAATTTTTCCAATTTGAATTTGAAGGTTCTAGGAGGCTTGATTTTCGATTCTTCTTTGGGCATTGGTTTATCACTTCGTCCTCGTTAGGTACGTTCTTTGGTTCTTGCTCATTTCTTCATTCTGGATCCCTCGGATTCGAGGTGGTTGTTGCACTTTTGGACCATTCATTTTTGCTATTTCAGGAATTGGGGTTGCTCCTTACCTTATTTTCCCCTTCATCTGGACCCTTACTCCACTGCCAGGGTCTTCCTCGTTGGTCGATACTGTCTCAACCCTTGACTCTTAGCATTTATTTTGCTAACGTTCCCCACTTTATAGATCTTTTAGTCTTTCATTCTCCTGTCCAATTAATTCTGCCTCTTTCGAAGGTACTGCCTCATCTATTTCCCTCATGGGTGACAGATCTATTGAAGAAGACGTCAATTGGGAGACGTGGGTGAGGAGACTGATAACTTCCCTAGTGTCGATTATGTCGATATCGAGGAAAACACTAAAGAACCTACCTCGTCATCCTCCCCTATGCCCCAAAAATCCAAAAAAGGTAAGGCCAAAATGAGTGGAGTTGGAATTTTTGGCAGTGTTGTAGGTACAAGGGCTATCATTAGAGCTTTAGACCTTGTGGGTTTTAGCGAGGTCACACCTCCTTACCTGAGGGTTTTATCTACTCGTTTCAGTTTTCCTAGGGGTTCGCAGTACTGGTGCCCAGATATGGACACTCATTATGACTCTCCCATCCCTAAGAAAGTTTGCTTCTATGTGGCTGCTCTTGAGAACGACCTTCGTTTTCCAATGCACCATTTCCTTAAGAGCATCCCTCAACATTTCAACGTTTACCTTGCTCAACTTTTCCCTAACTTTTGGGGTATTCTGGTGGATCTCCTTGTTTTCTTCAAGAAGCATGATCTTAGAGTTCCTACCGTGTCTTTACTCATGAAGATCTTCAATGTCAAGTTTATTCCTTACGACAACTTCTTGTATATTTTCAAACGGATAAAATTTGAGCTATTATTACTGATCTCCCGAGCTCCCATAAGGGTTGAAAGAATCTCTTCTTCTTTGTGTGGGGGGTAGAGAATGGGAATACAATTTCGAAGACGTAGCTGACACTCTCCCAGTCCCTCGGGCCTGATCTGCCCCCCGATAACCTGGGTAAGCCTTGCCTGATTTAGTCTAGATCAGCCTAGGCGACTTATTCCACTGACCTTGTTCTACTTATTTTATTTTGTTTTTTAGGGATTCCTTCTGAACTCAGAGCTGAGGATAGATGAGTTTTGCTAAGCTTAGAGGATTGTAATCCTGAGAGATTTTTGAGCTTATCCAGCCCCAACTACTCACTAAGCTTGGGTTTAGTCCTCCAGAGGTGAAGATTGAGACTCCTAATCCCATTCTTGCGGCTGGAGCAGAGGAGGTGGAAATTAATACTTCCTCCATATGTTCTTAACTTCTATATCATCTCATCCTTCTTTCTTTCTGACTTGTTTGTTTTGAGTTTCCAGGTTCTTCCTCAATGGAGCCTACTTTAAAAGATTTTAAGGCAAATATTGGCCTATTAAAGAAAACCAAGAGTGGCAAGCGCAAGGCCGAGGTTGGATCGGGAAGTCGTTCTACCCCCTGCCAAGGTGCCGAGGTTAGAGGAGCCTTCTGTTTCTCCCCTTCCATCCCAAGTAGTTCTTAATCCACCTCCGTGTTCATTGAAGATCATATAAACCTCTCTTCCTCAAGGGACCATGTTTTTCTCTTCGGGAGGCGTTGCTGAATAAGGAGTGGTTCCGACCTCTCCTTCCCCTGTAGAGGTCGAGAGAGCTTTGGAGACAATCGCCCATATTCTGCATGGGTCTAAATCTCATGGGTCGATTGAGAAGCCCCTCAATCACTTCTGATGGGCTCCAAGGCTGAGGAAGGAAAGCACCTCAAGGGTGAGAAAGGCGAGGGCTCCCTTATTGGTAACATGAAACATGCTGCAGAAGTCATTGCCTCCATCATCCCTTAGTCTAATATTTGAACGGCTGCCACTATGCCCCTTGGAACTTCCATATCCATTACCTTGTACGGGGCTACCTCGGTAAGTTCCTGATTTTTTTTATGTTTCATCTCGATCTCACGTTGTCGCTTTATGTTAACTTTAACTTTTGATTGTATTTGTCCATAACTGGCTATTCACGTGAGTGGTTTACTTAGTCTGATTAGAGCTTTGGAGAGCTCGGCCAAGGCATCAAAGTTGTTTGAGCTCAAGGCTACCGAGCTGACCATTGCCAATAACGACCTTAAAGCTTAGGTTCAAGACTTGTAAGCGCAGGTGGAGAAGCAAACTTTTATCATCAAGGGCTTGGAAGCTGAGAAAGAAAAGATTGAAGATGGGACCAAGAGGACTGAGGAGGAGCTCAAAAAGACCAGAGAAAAGCTCAGGCTGAAAACTACTGACTAAGCTAAAGCTAGCAAGAAAGCCTCCGAGCCTTTGGATGCCTATGCGGGCATGAAGAGGGACTATGACGTGCTGGCTGAGGCAAATGATGCTTTTCGGGGTGAACTTGAAGTGTAGAGAGCTGTTAAATAGAAATATGCTCTGGTTGCTAAGCTAGCAAATGATATCGCTGCCAATTGAGCCACTCCATGGCTTGCTTTCCAAGACCGAGCTGAGTGAACATTCCCAGACTTGGATTTTGACTTTGAACCCCCATCCAAGGAGGAGGAAGAGGTGCCTAACATTGAAGGAGAAGCTGGGGCTTTAGCTCCCTCCGCTTATGAGCTTGCTCTTGAAGGCATTGAGGTAACTCCCCATACTGTCGAGGTCTTGGCCCAGGAGGTTTCTTCTGCTCCAGCTATTTCTGTAGCTTGTGACCCCGCTCCCACCCCGCTCCCACTTCTACTGCCAGAATTGTTGATCTGCCAATTACTCCTGTTGATGGCTCTACTATTATTCCTGCTTCTAATAATGACCCTGTCGACCTTGCGATTCAGGCTCCTCAGTTGGCTTTGCCCCCAATTGAAATTGAAGCCCCTGTCCCTGATCTACTTGAGGTCTCTCTCCCTTTTTCTACTCTTAATCCTTCTGGAACTTCTTCTGTCGAGCCGCCATATGCTCCTACTATAGAGACTTAGGGTTTTTTATTCTACCCTTGTATTCTTCTCTTTTTGGGAAATGTAAATATACTTTCCTTTTTTGAATTTCTGTATTTCTGATTTTTGTGCTGCTCTTGCTATGCTGCTACATTCTTGCTTGCATTATTTCTGCTACATTCCCCTTGCCCCTTACTTCGAGAAGGACTTAGTTCTTCTTGAAGCAGATTTGCTAGGTTTTGGAGAAGATGAATAGCAAGGGAGCTGAAGAATTGTTGAGTTGCGCGACTGAGATCTTCACTTTAGAGAACTTATTCTTATGAATTGAGAAGTCTATGAGCTGCTAAGCTCCGCTTAGGCTAGGTTACAGAGCTCTTCACTTGAGTGCATTCTTGTGTCAAATTGTGTCACTAGCTTTTTGAGCTCTTCCTTCATCGTGCTAAGCTTGTAAAGCTGAACTATCATTTAGGCATGAAACACCAACTCCCCATCATTACACGTGCCCACCTACTTTCTAAAATGTACCCACTGTAATGATTATGGAAATGCAAGGGGTCGTCTTTTTGTCTTCCCATGTTTCTTGTCCCTTCAAATTCGGGATTTCCTAATGCTTCCAAAAAATTTTGGATTCTTTTGTTACCTATGAGTCTTGGGATTTCTTCTTGTCTGTGAATCTTGGTATCTTGTTCCTTCTGAGTTTCTTTTCCTCTGTGTTTTCCACCTCTTTGTTTGTTGTTGATGGCTGTCCATCTCTCTTCTTTATTCAAGCAAAGAGCTTCTATTGGGAATGACATGAGGTGGCTCACCAACTACGTGGTTTCTTCGGTGGTAACCTCTACAGAATTAGAGGAGATTAGGAGGAAATATTCTCTACTTGTGGACTTGCCCTTGCGAGTTTTGACTCCCTGACGAACCATGCAACTTCTTTCCTCAGGAAGAGACTTGTTTTTTTTCAGGTTGCCTTTGAGATGGGCCTTCATCTGCCCATCCATTCTTCCATTGGGTGGATTCTTGTTTTCTATGGGTTGTGTCCCTTTCGTCTTTCTCCCGAGGGATTGGGGCTATGATCAAAATTTTTATTTTCTAGTGTCTTTAAGGCAACAATGAATTCCCTACTATTGCCGAGTTCCACTATTTCTATGAGCTTGATGAGGACAACTTTCCTTGCTTTTTCTACTTCAAGTGAAGGCGCTTTTTCGAGCCCCCAATAGTCCTCAACGTTCCCTCCTCTCCTAAAAAATGGGTCCAATGCTTTTTCTTTGCTTTTCGAGATTCTTGGAGGTCCTTTGAGCAGTTTTGCGTGCACTTTAAGGTGCCTCGCTCTTGGGATCATTTTTCTTACAGAGGTAGAAATCCATTCTACTATATTCCTGATGATTGATTCTTATCATCCTTCTATTGTGCATGTGCGCCCAGTTCGACTCCGACATAACTACAAAGGGTTAACTAGGCGGCCTATGTTGAGCCTGTTTCTTTTTCAGAGCTCGTAACTCCACATAATCTCTTTTTGTTCAGCACTGTAGCTGCTACTTTAGAGTTTGCCTCATTTTCCCTTTCTCTAGATTCCTCCCCTGTTGAGATAGATGAGGATGAGGACGTTGCCACATCTTCAAGAAATCACAGGAAGAGTGGTTCCTCCTCTCAGTCGTCAGGTTCTCCCTTCGAGGGCATTTTATTCTTTGTATCCAAGTTGAAGCTTTCTAAGCTGCTCATGGAGGTCTTAACTTTGGAGTATTTATTCTTATGAGCTGAGAAGTTTGTGAGTTGCTGAGCTCTACTTACGCTAGGTTACAGAGCTCTTCACTTGAGTGCATTCTTATATCAAATTGTGTCACTGGCTTTTTGAGCTCTTCCTTAACCGTGCTAAGATTGTAGAGTTGAACTATCACTTAGGCATGAAACACCGACTCCCCATTGTTACACGTGCCCACTTAATTTCTTAAAATTTGCCCACTCAAATGATTATGAAAATGCAAGGGGACGTCTTTTCGTCTTCCCACATTTCTTGTCCCTTCAAATTCGGGATTTCCTAATGCTTCCATAAAATTTGGGATTCTTTTGTTACCTACGAGTCTTGGGATTTCTTCTTGTCTGTGAATCTTGGTATCTCATTCCTTTTGAGTTTCTTTTCCTCTGTGTTCTCCATCTCTTTCTTGGTTTCTGATGGATGTCCCTCTCTCTTCTTTGTTCAAGCAAAGAGCTTCTACTGGGATTGACATGAGGTGGCACACCAACTATGTGGTTCCTTCAGTGGTAACCTCTAAAAAATTAGAGGAGAGCAGGGGGTGATATTCTCTACTTGCGGACTTGCCCCTGCAAGTTCTGACTCTTGACGAACCTTGCAACTTCCTTCCTCTAGGAGAGACTTGGTTTTTTTAGGGTGCCTTTGAGATGGGTTTTCTTCTGCCCATCCATTCTTCCATTGGGTGGATTCTTGCTTTCTATGGGTTGTGTCCCTTTCATCTTTCTCCCGAGGGATGGGGCTATGATCAACTTTTTTATTTTATAGCGTCTTCAAGGCAACAATGAATTCCCTATTGTTGCTGAGTTCCTCTATTTCTATGAGCTTGATGAGGACAAGCTTCCTTGCTTTAGCTACTTCAGGTGGAGGCACTTTTTTGAGCCCCTGCTGGTCCTCGACGTTCCCTCCTCTCCTAAAGGATGGGCCCAATGCTTTTTCTTTGCTTCTGGAGATTCCTGGAGGTCCGCTAAGCAGTGTTGCACGCGCTCTTGGGAGCATTTTTCTTATAAAGGTAGAGTTTTAGAAGTCCATTCTGTTATATTCCTGATGATTGGTTCTTATCATCCTTTTATTGTGCAGGTGCACCCAAGTTGAGCCCGACAGAACTACGGAGGGTTAACCAGGTGGCCCATTTCGAGCCTGTTCTTTTTTCAGAGCTCGTTACTCCTCAAAATCTCTTTTTGTTCAGCATTGTAGCTGCTGCTTTAGAGTTTGCCTCATCCCCCTTTTCTCCTGATTCCACCCTGCTGAGATAGATGAGGATGAGAACATTGCTACATCTTCAAGAAAACATAGGAGGAGTGGTTCCTCCTCTTAGTTGTCAGGTTCTCCCTTCAACGGCATTTTATTCTCTATAACCAAGCTGAACTTTCTATGCTATTCACAGAGGTCATGACTTTAGAGGACTTATTCTTACAAATTGAGTAGTCAGTGAGCTGCTGAGCTCTGCTCAGGCTAGGTTACAGAGCTCTTCAATTGAGTGCATTCTTGTATCAAATTGTGTCACTGGCTTTTTGAGCTTTTCCTTAACCGTGCTAAGCCTGTAAAGTTGAATTGTCATTTAGGCATGAAACACCAACTCTCCATTGTTACACGTGCCCACCTACTTTCCTAAAATGTACCCACTGTAATGATTATCGAAACGCAAAGAGGCGTCTTTTCATTTTCTGACATTTCTTGTTCCTTCAACTTCGGGATTTCCTAATGCTTCCATAAAATTTGGGATTTTTTTGTTACCTACGAGTCTTAGGATTTCTTTTTGTTTGTGAATCTTGGTATCCCGTTCCTTCTGAGTTTCTTTTTCTCTGTGTTCTCTATCTCTTTCTTGGTTTATAATGGCTATCCCTCTCTCTTCTTTGTTCAAGCAAAGAGCTTCTACTAGGATTGACATGAAGTGGCACACCAGCTACGTGGTTCCTTCAATGGTAGCCTCTACAGAATTTGATGAGATCAGGAGGCGATATTCTTTACTTGCAGACATGCCCCTACGAGTTTCAACTCTTTACGAACCTTGCAACTTCCTTCCTCAATGAGAGACTTATTTTTTTTGATATGGGCCTTCGTCTGCCCATCCATTCTTCCATCGGGTGGACTCTTGCTTTCTATGGGTTATGTCCCTCTCGTCTTTCTCTCGAGGGATAGAGGCCTATGATCAACTTTTTTATTTTCTGGTGTCTTCAGGACAACAGTGAATTCCCTATTGTTGTTGAGTTCCTCTATTTCTATTAGCTTGATAAAGACAAGCTTCCTTGCTTTAGCTACTTCATTTGGAGGCACTTTTTTGAGCCCCCGCTGGTCCTCGACGTTCCCTCCTCTCCTAAAGGGTGGGCCCAACGCTTTTTCTTTGTCTCTGGAGGTCCGCCGAGCAATGTTGCATGCGCTTTAGGGTGCCTCTCTCTTGGGAGCATTTTTCTTACAGAGGTACATGTTGAGCCTGTTCCTTTTTCAGAGCTATTTACTCCACAAAATCTCTTTTTGTTCAGCACTGCAGCTACTACTTTAGAGTTTACCTCATTCCCCTTTTCTCCTGATTCCTCCCCTACTTAGACGGGTGAGGATGAAGACGTTGCTATGTATTCAAGAAAATGCAAGAGGAGTGGTTCCTCCTCTCAGTCATCAGGTTCCCCCTTCAATGACATTTTATTCTCTGCGGCTGAGATAAAGCTTTCTAAGCTGCTCACGGAGGAGGTCTTGACTTTGGAGGACTTATTCTTACGAACTAAGAAGTCTGTGAGCCGTTGATCTCTACTTAGGCTAGGTTACAGAACTCTTCACTTGAGCGCATTCTTGTATCAAATTGTGTTGCTGGATTTTTTAACTCTTCCTTAACCATGCTGAGCTTGCAAAGTTGAACTGTCACTTAGGTATGAAACATCGACTCTCCATCATTACACGTGCACACCTACTTTCTTAAAATGTACCCACTGTAATGATTATAGAAATGCAAGGGGGTGTCTTTTCTTCTTCCCATGTTTCTTGTCCCTTTAAATTTGGAATTTCCTAATTCTTCTATAAAATTTGGGACTCTTTTGTTATCTACAAGTCTTGGGATTTCTTCTTGTCTGAGAATCTTGGTATCTCGTTCCTTCTAAGTTTCTTTCCTCTGTGTTCTCTATCTCTTTCTTGGTTTCTGATGGTTGTCCCTCTCTCTTCTTTGTTCAAGCAAAGAGCTTCTACTAATATTGACATAAGGAGGTGCACAAACTACGTGGTTCCTTCGGTGGTAACCTCTACAGAATTAGAGGAGATTAGGAGGCAATATTCTCTACTTGCAGACTTGCCCCTGCAAGTTTCGACTCTTGACAAACCTTGCAACTTTCTTCCTCAAGGAAAGACTTATTTCTTTTTAGGGTGCCTTTGAGATGGGCCTTCGTCTGCCCATTCATGTTTCCATCAGGTGGATTCTTGCTTTCTATGGGTTGCGTCCCTCTCGTCTTTCTCTTGAGGTATTGAGGGCTATGATCAAATTTTTTATTTTATGGCATCTTTAGGACAACAATGAATTCCCTACTATTGTCGAGTTCCTTAATTTCTATGAGTTTGATGAGGACAAACTTCCTTGCTTTAGCTACTTCAGGTGGAGGCATTTTTTTGAGCCCCTACTGGTCCTCGACGTTCCCTCCTCTCCTGAAGGATATGCCCAACGCTTTTTCTTTGCCTCTGGAGGTCCGTTGAGCATTGTTACGCATGCTCTAGGTTACCTCGCTCTTGGGAGAATTTTTCTTACAGAGGTAGAGTTTTAGAAATCCATTATGCTATATTCATAGTGATTGGTTCTTATCATCCTTCTATTGTGTAGGTCCATCCAGTTTAAACCCGACAAAGCTGCAGAGGGTTAACTAGGTGGCCCATGTTGAGCCTATTCCTTTTGCAGAGCTCATTACTCTGCAGAATCCCTTTTTTGTTTAGTGTTGTAGCTACTACTTTAGAGTTTGCCTCATTCCCCTTTTCTCCTGATTCCTCCGTTGCTGAGACGGATAAGGATGAGGACATTGCTACATCTTCAAGAAAGCACAAGAGGAGTGGTTCCTCCTCTCAGTTGTCAGGTTCTCCCTTCAACGACATTTTATTCACTCCAGCCAAGCTGAAGCTTTCTAAGCTGCTCACAAAGGTTGACAATGAACGTGATGAGCTGAAGGAAGAGAACACACGTCTGCAGGCTATTAATGCTTCCTCAGAAGAGGAGATTATTGAGCTGAAGAGGAGGCTTGGGGGAGATTAGGACCTCTTTTCTCTTTTTATTTTCTTGTATCCCATATCATCGATGAATGAGAATCTTGTTTTATGCCTCCCTTATTTCCTTCCAATTTTTCTCTGTTGGTTGCTATGTTTTTCAGCTTATAAGCTGAAGAGCTCAATGCTGATTCATAAGTTAAAAAACTCATCTTTTACTTATAAGCCGAAGAGCTCATCATTCGTTTACAAGCCGAAGAGCTCATCATTTATTTGCAAGCTGAAGAGCTCATTGTTTGTTTATGAGCTGAAGAGCTCATCGATTATTTATGAGCTAAAGAGCTCATCATTTATTTATGAGATGAAGAGCTCATCATTTGTTTATGAGCTGAAGAGCTCATTATTAGTTTTAAGCTGCTGACGGAGTCTTTTTGGGCTAAACTGAAACTTATAGAAGATAATCTTTTTACAAAAGTTAACTGAAAAAACCTTTTTAGATGTTCTACATTTCAAGAGTGTAGCAGTACTTTTCTTTCTTTCATTTGCAACTCGTAGTTTCCAGGTCTGATTATCCTCGAGATGATGTAAGAGCCTTCCCAGTTAGGACATAACTTTCCATGAGTGGGGCCCTTTTTGGAGGAAGGAGTTTTCTTAGTACTAGATCTCTGAGTTTAAAACTCCTGTGTCTGACCCTCCAGTTGTAGTATTTTGTTGTCTTCGTCTAGTAATTCTTGATTTGGTGCAAAGCCCTGTCTCTCTTTTCATCCAAAAGGTTAAGATTCTACAGTAGAGATTCATCATCATGCTCGGGCTCTGAGAACTCGGCCCTGGGGGATGGGACACCAACATCTATAGGTGTCACTACTTTTGTTCCAAATGCCAAAGCGATTGGTGTTTCGTGAGTTGCAAATCTGGTAGTTGTTCTGTAAGCCCACAATACTTCTAGGATGTGTTCTACCCATTTCCCTTTTAGAGCTTCTAGCTTGGTCTTCAGCGCTACTTTATCATTCTAATGGTCACCTTTGCTTGTCCGTTGGACTGTGGATGGGCTGGAGCTGAGAAGTAATTCTTTATTCCTAGCTAGGCACAGAGCTTTTTGAACTTAGGGTTGTCAAATTACTTCCCATTGTCGGAGATGATTGCTCTAGGTATACCAAACCTACATATTATGGACTTGCATGTGAAATTTTGAACCTTATGCTCTGTGATGGTTGTCAAGGGCTCCACCTTTACCCATTTGGTGAAGTATTCTTCCCCGATAATGGCGAACTTGCATTCTCTAATACTAGTGGGAAGGGGTCCAAGTATGTCTAGACCCCATTGCTGGAATGGCCAAGGGCTAAACACTGAGGTTAGGAGCTCCGATGGACAATGAGGGACGTTGGCATGTACCTGGTAGACCTTACATCTTTTAACCATATATGTGGCGTCTTTGAGCATAGTGAGCCAGAAGTCCCCCTACCTTAGTGCCTTTTCTGTTAGAGCCCAAGCTCCAATATGATTTTCACAAATTCTCTCATGAATCTCCCTAAGTATGTAATTAGCGTCCTCATCTCCTACACACTTAAGGAGAGGTGCTGAAAAGCCTCACTTATACAGATTTTCCTATAGAATCGTGAATCTGGATGACTTGTCCCTTAGCTTTGCAGCCTCTTTGGGATCTTCTGGGAAGGTTCCATTTTAAAATTACTTTTTGATTGGGTCCATCCAGCTCGATGGGGACAATATAGGAAGTACTTATTCATCTTTATTGCTTACAGATGGTTCAGCTAGGTGCTTGACTAGTATTAACCTATCCAAGTTTTCTTGAGAGACTGTAGCCAACCTTACCAAAGCATCTACTCATGAATTCTTAGCTCTCGGGACATGCTTGACTTTGACTTGCACGAATGTTTTTATTAATTTCTGCACCTTCTTGAGGTAGAGGATCATTTTTTCTCCCTTTGCCTCATTGGTTTCTTCTATCTACTTTACCATGAGTTGGAAGTCACCGTAAATTTTGAGCAGTTCTGCCTCAGTCGAGTGAGCCAGATTGAGCCCACTAATGACAACTTCATATTTTGCTTCATTATTTGAGGCCTTAAACCTGAATCTGAGGGCATACATGACGTCTATTTCATCTAGGGAGATCAAAATCAACCCTGCACCACTTCAGCTTTGGCAACTCCATCTACTGAAAGCTTCCAGGTGGGGAGGTCAGGTACCAGTTGGGTTATGCCCATAGGTGCTTTTGTGGTCGTAGTAAATTCTACGATGAAATCTTTCAAAATATGTCCTTTGATTGCTACTCTGGTTTGTACCTGATATCAAATTCATTGAACTCTACAGCCCATTTGACCAACCTCCCTGAAGATTCTGGTTTATGCAGTACCTGCTTTATTGGCTGGTCTGTTGGGACCTCAATAGTGTGAGCCTGAAGTAAGGTCTGAGCCTTCTTGCCACCATAACCAGAGCTAAGACAAGTTTCTTCATCTTTGGATATCTCTCATCTGCTCCCCTCAGAGCTCTGTTGCAGTAGTAAAATGGTTGCTAAGCTCTGTCTTGCTCTCTTACCATTGTCGCACTGGTTGAGAAATTTGAAACAATGAGATAAAGAGTGAGCACCTCCCCCTCCAAAGGGCTTACTAGGACTAGGGGAGCTCAAATAATCTTTGAGTGCTCTGAATGCTTCTTCGCATCGGGTATCCCACTAGAACTCTTTTTTTAAGATTTGGAAAAAGGGCTAGCATTTGTCACTTGATCTAGAGACAAAATGACTTAGAGACACTTTCCCATCAGTTGTTGGACCTCCATGGTGTTGGAAGGTGGCTACATGTCCATCACTGCTTTGACTTCCTCTGGCTTAGCCTCGATTCCTTGGCTATTGACTATGAAACCTTAGAATTTTTCCATAGAGACCCCAAAGGCACACTTGGCAGGGTTGAGCTTTATCTGGTATTCCTTAAAGACCTGGAACAATTCTTCATGGTGTTCGATGTGGAACTCAAATTTTAGTGATTTTACCAGCATGTCATCGTTATATACCTCCATTGATGTTCCAATTTATTTTTGGAACATTAGGTTTACCAAACACTGGTAAGTGGCTCCAACATTTTTTAGTCTAAAAGACATTACCTGGTAGCTGTATGTCCCCTGCTCAATTACGAAGGAGGTCTTCTCTTGCTCACTAGGGTCCATTCTGATTTGGTTATACCCAGAGAAAGCGTCCATAAAGCTGAGGAGCTCGTGCCCAGTTGTGGCATCCAAAATCAGCTCAATCCTTTGTAGGGGGAAGCTGTGTTTAGGACAAGCTCGGTTGAAGTTAGCGAAGTCGATGTAGAGGCGCCACTTACCATTGGTCTTTTTGACAAGAACCACGTTTACTAGCCAAGTTAGGTAATCTACCTCCCTGATGGCTTTGGTATAGAGAAGTTTGCTGACTTCCTCATTGATTGGCTTTTGGCGTTCTGGGGTAAACCTCCTTTGTTTCCGTTTGATGGGTTTACAAGTTGGGTTAACAATTAGCTTGTGTGTGATGACTGAGGAGTCAAATTCTTTCATATCTTCTTATTTCCAGGAAAACACTTCCATATTTCTTCTAAGGAATTGGATCAGAATGTTTTTAATTTCCTTGTTCAGCTTAGATCTCACGTATATCAGATGCTCTGATTTTCGTCAAGCTGGATAGGCTCCAACTCTTCCGATGGCATTGACCTAGTTTCCAATTCATCCCTTATGTCAAGCTTGTCCAGTTGGATGTTTTTGACCTCTTTCTTTTTTATGGACGCCATGTAGCACTCTCGTGCCATACACTGGTCTCCTTGGACCACTCCAATTCTATTTTTCGTAGGATCTTCATGACGCGATGGTAGGTAGAAGGGATGACCCTCACGGCATTAAGGGAAGGTCTTTCAAGTAGAATGTTGTATGCCAAAGGTGCATTGACCACTAAGAACCTCATAGTAGTGGTGGTCTGGCAGGGAGAATCTCCCATGGTAAGCATAAGCTGGATTGACCCCAGGGGTAACACACTTTCCTTTGAGAACCCTAATAGGTGAGTACT
Source organism: Ilex paraguariensis (assembly GCA_963454935.2). Lineage (NCBI taxonomy): Eukaryota > Viridiplantae > Streptophyta > Magnoliopsida > Aquifoliales > Aquifoliaceae > Ilex > Ilex paraguariensis. The sequence goes on from CAUOFW020000928.1 coordinate 22,123, forward strand.
TACTGGCTTGAGTTTGTCCCTACCAATATCCATCTTATCGAAGATAGACGCGAAGATGATGTCAGTAGAGCTCCCGTTGTCAATCAGGACTCTATGCATGGTTCTGTTTGTGACAATGGCTCTTACCACTAGGGGGTCATCATGAGAATACTGGTAGCCTTCCAAGTTTGAGTCTGAGGAAGTGATAGCCGTGTTTAGCCGAAGTGTCTTGGATACGGTATGTACTTCTAGTATCTCATCAGTTTTGATTCTGGGTAGGTGAGCCTTCCTGGCTGAGCTGGACTCCTCGCCTCCTACAAATCCTCTAGATATCACTCTGATCTCCCCTAGAGGTTGTTGATGTTATACAGGGACCTGCTGCTGAGGTGCTGGAGGTGGTGGAGCTCGATTTTGATTATCATGCGCCATAAAGCAGCATAATTTCCCTCACTGAATTAGGAAATCGATTTCCTTTTTCAATTGGATGTAGTCATCTGTGAGGTGGTTGTAGTCCCTGTGATACTCACAATACTTTGTCGCATCCCTTTTCCCTGGATCTGTCTTTATCCTAGGTGGCCACCTAAAGAACTTCTCATTTTGTACTTCAAAAAGGATCTGGGATACCATAGTTATGAGTGGACTGAGCTACCAAAGTGCATGCCTTAGCTGCAATTCTGGCTATGGAGGACCTAGGCGATCTCTGACATCCCCCCTTCTTTTGGGGGAATGATCCATGTCTCTTCTTGGAGACCTATCTCATCATTTTTCTTTTTCGGGACTTCGATTCCTTTTCTTCTCTTCCTTTCCTTTCTCCTTCTGCATGGATGAGCTCCCTACCTTAGAAAGGAGAGCTTTTTCACCATTAATATACTTTTCTCCCTTGGCTAACACTTTTTGTCATACTTGCTTGTATATGAAAAATATCAAGTCCTTCGGCTGTACTCCTAGCCCAGCGATGAAACCAGTGATGGGGAATTTCTCATCTGTAACGTCAACCTTTAGTGATTCTGAGTTGAACCTTTAGACATAAGATCATAAGTTCTCGTTGGATCCCTGTTTCACGTTCAATAGGTGGTAGCTCGGCTTTTGGTATGTTTGAGCTCCTATGAAGTGTGACATGAAGGACATGGAGAGCTCCTTGAATGGGGATATGGATGTCGGGGCTAACCTGTTGAACCACGCTAAGATTAAGCCCTTTAACGTAATGGCGAAGGCATGACATCAAATAGGATCTTGATATCTATGCAACTCCATTTGGTTCTTGTAGGTGTTGAGGTGATCCATGGGATCTTTCATCCCATCAAAGGTCTTCATCTGAGACATTCTGAACTTCGAAGGGAGGAAAAGTGTAGTACGTCAGCAGTGAAAGAGGACTCTGTCTATTGCACCAAGGCGTCTATGGTCATTGGGGTCTTAGCCCTCACAACCTCCTTCATGTGGCTAAGCTCCTGCTGGATATCTTAAAAGCGTTGCTCCCAATATTACTCTCTTCTTTCCTGTGGGAAAGGGAGACATTCGTTCTTCTCGATTCCCATATTCTGGCTCCAAGCTTCCTCGTTATCACCATTCCTAGGGGCTGGATGGGGATCTTGGCCCATGACTTAGCTATTCCTTAGGGGATCAAGACGTTGATGCCCCCCTTCTGGGGGTCATTGGGATCATCCTAGTCTAGTCATGTTTTATGAGGTCGTTGTAAGAACTTCAAGAGCTCTTCATTTTGTTGTAGTAAATGCTAGTTGACTAGGCAGAAAGCCTCCAATTCATTATTCAAAGGGGCATCCACCAAGGGAGGATTGGTCTTTATGGTGGAAAAGAAGTCTTGAAGATTTTCCTGATGCCTGTTGTAAAACCCAGAAAAAATTTAAACTTTTTCAAAAAAAGGGCAAAATGGTAATTTGCCACTATAATGCGGGTTTAAAATTCATAATTTTCTAGATCTCAGATGATGCAATAGACCTCACCGTTAAATTCATATCACAAAATCGAGCTGCCTTGTCAATTTTTATCGAATTCCAAAGATAGTCAAATTTTACACGTGTTACGAGATAATTGGGTGACGAATGACCTTTCAAAGGTTCCCAAAAATAAAATTTATAAAATTTTATTATAATTGAATAAAAGTTTAAATAAAATTAATTTGAACTTAAACCGGGAAGAAATGAATCATTTCGAGACAAAAAACGGACCGGAAGTAAGAAATATGCGGTGCGACGTGGACCGCACATTTGAGACTATAAATATCAACTAATCTGATTTTTTTGGATAGATATTTTTGTTGAAATTAGTGGGTTTGCTGGTCTGAATGTTGGAGAGAAAAAAAAGAGAAAAAAGTGAGGTTTCAAAGTTTCTCCCTTTGATTCACGGAGTCTCGTCGGTCGGAATCATTCGGACCAAGAGTTAAAATTGATCTTCTCGACAAGGGCTATGCCTACATACCAAAAAGAGCTGATTTCACTGAAGATCCAAAGATAGAATTTTGGAGAAATCAAGCTTTGGGCTTGAATCATTTTCTTGAAGCTTCCTACGGGTGTTTTACGCTTCAAGAGGTAGGGTTTCATCCTACTTTGGTTTATTTCCATCCTATGGTGTCCACAGGAAATGGGTGGGCTGTTTTGAGTGTTTTTAACACTTGCCTATTAGAGTTGATTTAATGAAAATGAGTAGGCTCGATTCTAGTGTAAATTGGTAGTTAAAAATTGCTAGCTTTTGATTTCTTGGAAGTTTTGATAATTGAGTATGTGGAAATCATTGAATCTGATTATTTTTTTTGATTTAGGTGATAAATTTTGGCATTTTATATGATTACATGATTTGGTGCCTTGAAGATGTTTGATAAAATCCCTATGTGAAATAAAGTGTGTTATATTGATATAGATTATGTACTAACATGCTTATGTTTGGTTGTTAAGTATAAAATGTTGATATATATTCATTGATATATTGTCATTGTGTTGGATAAAGGTAATTATATGCACACGATATAATTGGCCTTGGTATATTGATATACGGTTAAATTGCTCATTTGGTATTCATTGCATCTTAGGCACGATAATGGTATCACATTCATGGACTTTATGTATGAGTGTGGGTGTGTGGGTGCATGGTTTAATCAAACACCATACTTAGTGCTTGATGGGTGGGCTTGGAAAAGTTGGATTGAAGATTCAACTAAGTCGCACGGTTACATGCATGAAAACCTTGTATCAGGTATAGCAAGAATTGCTAGATTCTCTCTCAAGTGTAAAACCCGGCGACTTGGTTCACACACTCCCCTAAGGTGAAATTCTGAAAAAGTGTGATGGTGTACGAAAATCGGCAGTTGTGATACCAAAATTCATTGCCCAACAAAGATACAAGATTTTGTTTTATATAAATACCCATTTAATGGGTAACATCCACAATGATTTAGTTTTATAAATACATCACTTTTATTTTAAACAATCATTGGATGTATTTTTCGTCAATTGATGGATTCATTACACATGTGCATTGCATTGTGTTGCGGGAGTCGGTCAGGCCTCGGGTTGAAGTTTCATGAGTCAGTATCATCTCATATCATGACATGACATGACATGGTAGAATTCCAATCTTGAATTACATGTTCTTGTTTGGAATGGATAATGGTTGTTGATTGTTGCATGTTCACATTTTATATGCATCTAAGTTGAGGAGTAGCCTCTGTAGGAGATATTCTATTGAGCGTAGCTCACCTTATATGAGAAAATATTTCAGGTGCAGGATATACACCGGTGGCAGGCTCTCATTTGGAGCCTCAAGGTTGAAGAGAGGCCGACTTGTGGCTTTTAGTCCTTTTTTTGTACTAACTTTTGCAAAGTTAGTTTTGGGCATGTAATGTATGTAAAAGAATTATAATCGAACTTATATAAACTATTTTTAATATAACTTTACATGTATCTATATGAGTATGGATAAAATAGACCCTAGTGTGGTCAATGTTTACTCATAAATGGACCCGATGCGGTCATTCTTTTATATTGGGCCTCAGATGGGTCATATGAATGTATATTGCACAGGTTGGATTTTGGGTAGAGCTCTCTGTACAAATGAGACTTTGTCCGAATTTTATTAAAATTATTTACCCCGGTAAATGAGGTATAACAGCGCGATATCGAGTTACTCGATATCCACGGGTATTCCGTGGGTTGATGGGTAATCAACGGACCCCCAGATTTTGGGGCATCATAGCTTGGTATCAAATCTTAGGTATACAATTTACCTAGGGATTGATGGGCATGTGTCTAGACTGTTGCATGCATTGTACATTTCATGTTATGTGCTTTAAATGCTACATGTTATGTGCTATGTGTTATAGGAATTATATGCATGGTGAAATGTATATGGAAGAAGAAACACTAGGGTTAGAAAACATAACCTTGAGGGGTTGGAAAAAGAATGAACGAGATGGTTCAGGGTGTAAATGTCTACTAGTGGTGGCACACGCTCTACTAGTGAGACAATGAGAGAAATCTCAAATGTTCAACTTTGATCTCTACTTTGGGATACTTAGTGCTCTATTATTATTTGACTTGTGTGAAAGACTTTGGCTTAGAGGTCGAAATCTTGGAAGAGCAATTGCATGTGAGTTCTCCCCTAGGAGCTTAGGTGAGTATTGATCAGATATGTTAGAGTGGCGAGTTAGAGATCTCAGGGATTCTACTCACCGTAGACCTTAGGGTCATGGATATGTTAGAATTTTATGTTATCCTCGAAATGGATTGGTTAGCAAGACACCGAATCGTCATTAATTGTTATCGAAAGAGGGTCACTACTTACACCCTAGAGGGGATTTGTTTCAAGTTTCAGGGGAAAAAATGTGATACTTTACCTCAAGTCGTGTATGATTCCCGTTGGCACGGATAGTTGATGGGTTGGCTTGCAAGCCTTACCCTGGAAGACGAGTCAAGACAGGAGTTGGGTCTACCTCGGGTTATATGTGAATATGAGGATGTTTTTCTGGATAAACTATCGGGATTACCTCCACATAGGGATGTAGACTTCATCGTTGAATTGCACCCTGGTACATTACCCATTTCTATGACTCCACATAGGATGACATCTGCTGAGTTGTAAGAACTCAAGGTTCAATTGCAAGAATTGTTGGACTAGGGATTTATTAGACCAAGCACTTCACCTAGGGGCACACTAGCATCGTTTGCTAAGAAGAAGGACAGACCCTTTGATTATGCATAGATTATTGGCAGTTGAATAGAGGTACTATCAAAAATAGGTACCCTTTTACGAGGATTGATGACTTGTTTGATCAACTAAGAGGGGTACAGGTCTATTCCAAAATAAATCTCTGTACCGATTACCATCAGTTGAGGGTTAGGGAGGCAGATATCCCTAAGACAACGTTCAGAACGCGGTATGGGCATTTCAAGTTCACTGTGATGAAATTTGGATTAACAAATACTCCAACGGCATTCATGGATCTCATGCATAAGGTGTTCCAATCCTATTTAGATCAATTTATCATGGTTTTTTTTGACGACATCTTGATCTACTCTAAGTCTGAGGAGGAGCATGAGGGTCACTTGAGGATTGTTCTTCAGACCTTGAAGGATCATCAATTGTACGCCAAGTTCGGTAAATGTAAATTTTGGCTTACTGAGGTAAAATTTTTGGGACATGTGGTGTCAGCTTCGGGTGTACCCGTAGACCTAGAGAAGGTGGAGGCAGTCATGAATTGGGAGAGACCAAAGTCAGTTATCGAGATACTTAGTTTCTTGGGATTGACAGGGTACAATAGGAGGTTCATTAAGGACTTCTCCCGACAAGCTGTGCCTATGACCAAGTTGACTTGGAAAGAGGTCAAGTTTGAGTGGAATGATGCGTGTGAGAAGGCATTCCAGGAGTTGAAGCGGAGACTTACTTCTACTTCTATTTTGATAGTCCCGAAAAGGGGACAGAGGTATATGGTGTACTGTGATGCCTCAAAGGACAGACTGGGATGTGTTTTGATGCAGTCCGGGAGGGTGGTAGCTTATGGTTCTCGGCAGATAAAGAATTATGAGCAGAATTACCCCACACATGACATGGAGTTAGCGGTCATTGTCTTTGTCTTAAAGGCTTGGCGTCACTACCTATATGGTGAGCAGTTCGAGGTATTTTTGGATCACTAGAGTCTGAAGTACATCTTTACACAATAGGACCTCAACATGAGGCAACGCAGGTGGATGGAGTATTTGGAGGATTACGACTTCACTTTGTATTATCATCCCGGTAAGGCAAATGTGGTGGCTGATGCACCAAGCTGGAAGTCACGGGGAGTTATGGCTAGTGTGGCTTCCCAGGAATGATAGATGCTCGAGACTGTGGGACAGTTTGGGCTATGTTACATGGGTCAAACTCAGGGTGTTTTAGGGAGCTTGGTGGTTACGTCTTCCCTACTGAGCAAAGTGATCGAGTCCCAGGGGCAGGATACCGAGATTTTGTCCATCAAGGACTAGGTACGATCGAGTAGAAGCGATGAGGGCTGAGTCATTCATTCGGATGGTAGTCTTAAGTTTAGGAGAAGGATTGTGGTTCCACAGTTTGCGGAGCTGAGAGAGGAGATCCTTAGAGAGTTCCATTGCTCCTGTTTTGCTGTGCATCTAGGTGGCACAAAGATGTACCATGATCTTCCTCACCAGTATTATTAGAGCGGGATGAAGAAAGATGTTGGAGATTTTATTAGACAATGTCTCACGTGTTAGCAAGTTAAGGCTGAGCATCAGAGGCCAATAGGGTTACTCTAGCCCTTGGAGGTAGCTGAGTGGAAGTAGGAGCATGTCACGATGGATTTTGTGACTCACTTACCATGGACATCGCGAGGACATGATGCGGTGTAGGTGATAGTGGACTGGCTTATAAAGTCGGCACACTTTTTGGTTGTGTAGATGACCTTCACACTTGAGGAATTCTATAGGTTATATATGCAGGAGATTGTCTGATTACATGGGATGCTTGTGTCCATAGTATCGGATCGAGATCCTAGGTTTATGGCTTATTTTTGGGAGAGTTTCCAGCGAGCCATGGGAACACAGTTGATGATGAGCACTGCTTTTCATCCCTAGATGGACGGTCAGTCGGAGAGAACCATCCAGAATTTAGAAGACATGTTACGGGCATGTGTCCTAGATCTCAAGGGTAGCTGGAAAGATTATTTACACTTGGTAGAGTTCGCCTACAACAACAGTTACCAGACGAGCATACAGATGGCACCCTATGAGGCACTATATGGGAGGTCATGTCATTTTCTGATTTGTTGGACGGAGGTAGGAGAGAGATCTTCTATTGGTCCAGAATTGGTTAGAGACACCTTGGAGAAGGTGGACTTAATTCGAAAGCGTCTTCTCGCGGCTCAAAGCCGACAGAAGATCTACGCCGATAGACAGTGGCGACCTCTAGAGTTTGAGGTGGGAGATTATGTTTTCTTGAAGGCGATGCCTAAGAGAGGAGTGGTCAGGTTTGGTAAGCAGGAAAAGTTATCGCCAAGGTATATTAGACCCTTCAAGGTACTCGAGAGGGTGGGTGCAGTGGATTACCGGTTGGCGTCACTGCCAAGCCAATCAGGTGTTCATGCGGTATTTCATGTCTTTATGCTCCGAAAGTATGCCCCAGATCCGACACATGCAGAGGATTGGGGTGAGTTGATTGTTGATGCTAATAGAACCTTCGAGGAGGGACTGGTGCGCATCATGGATAGCCGGGATTAGGTTTTATGAGGCAAGACCGTGAGGTTAGTGAAGGTACTGTGGCAGCACTGGGGAGTGGAGGAGGCGACATGGAAGCACGAGGACACTATCCATACCAATTATCCTTTCTTATTCGAGGATGGAGGTACATTTTTATACTTATAAGTATAACATACTTGTCGCATATGCATGTCGTTAAATGTGAATGTGTGTGTGAATTTCGGGGACAAAATTCTTTTTAAGGGGGAAGAATGTAAAATCCGGAAAAAATTTAAACTTTTTCAAAAAAAAGAGCAAAATGGTAATTTGCCACTATAATGCGGGTTTAAAATTTATCTTTTTGTCTACTAAGTCATGTTCTGACTTTTATAGGCTATTTGTAAATTTTAGGAAAATAATCAAGTCGGAAATAATAATCTTCGTAGAGTTTTATTTCGTGAAATAATAAAAATAAATAAATAAACTAAAATAATAAAGGATAGATAAAATCTTTAGGTGCTTGGTATGCCATAGGTGGGCCAAGATTTTCATAGTGGAGTTGGAGTCACCTCCTCCTAGCCCTTAGGCGATCGTCTGAATTTCTCTGAGAAGTTGTTGGCATTCTCTGTCGTCCTAGTCTCAGCCAGGTGGCGGAGCTTGTCCTTTACCAACAACGTACTGCCTCAACTGGCTACGCTATATAAGCTAGTGAAGCTAGTGAAGGTACCGTGGCAGCACTGGGGAGTGCAGGAGGCGACATGGAAGCACGAGGACACTATCCATACCAATTATCCTTTCTTATTCGAGGATGGAGGTACATTTTTATACTTATAAGTATAACATACTTGTCGCATATGCATGTCGTTAAATGTGCATGTGTGTGTGAATTTCGGGGACAAAATTCTTTTTAAGGGGGGAAGAATGTAAAATCCGGAAAAAATTTAAACTTTTTCAAAAAAAGAGCAAAATGGTAATTTGCCACTATAATGCGGGTTTAAAATTTATCTTTTTGTCTACTAAGTCATGTTCTGACTTTTATAGGCTATTTGTAAATTTTAGGAAAATAATCAAGTCGGAAATAATAATCTTCGTAGAGTTTTATTTCGTGAAATAATAAAAATAAATAAATAAACTAAAATAATAAAGGATAGATAAAATCTTTAGGTGCTTGGTATCCCATAGGTGGGCCAAGATTTTCGTAGTGGAGTTGGAGTCACCTCCTCCTAGCCCTTAGGCGATCGTCTGAATTTCTCTGAGAAGTTGTTGGCATTCTCTGTCGTCCTAGTCTCAGCCAGGTGGCGGAGCTTGTCCTTTACCAACAACGTACTGCCTCAACTGGCTACGCTATATAAGCTAGTGAAGCTAGTGAAGGTACCGTGGCAGCACTGGGGAGTGCAGGAGGCGACATGGAAGCACGAGGACACTATCCATACCAATTATCCTTTCTTATTCGAGGATGGAGGTACATTTTTATACTTATAAGTATAACATACTTGTCGCATATGCATGTCGTTAAATGTGCATGTGTGTGTGAATTTCGGGGACAAAATTCTTTTTAAGGGGGGAAGAATGTAAAATCCGGAAAAAATTTAAACTTTTTCAAAAAAAAGAGCAAAATGGTAATTTGCCACTATAATGCGGGTTTAAAATTTATCTTTTTGTCTACTAAGTCATGTTCTGACTTTTATAGGCTATTTGTAAATTTTAGGACAATAATCAAGTCGGAAATAATAATCTTCGTAGAGTTTTATTTCGTGAAATAATAAAAATAAATAAATAAACTAAAATAATAAAGGATAGATAAAATCTTTAGGTGCTTGGTATCCCATAGGTGGGCCAAGATTTTCGTAGTGGAGTTGGAGTCGCCTCCTCCTAGCCCTTAGGCGATCGTCTGAATTTCTCTAAGAAGTTGTTGGCATTCTCTGTCGTCCTGGTCTCAGCTAGGTGGCGGAGCTTGTCCTTTACCAACAACGTACTGCCTCAACTGGCTACGCTATATAAGCTCTTCGATCTGCCTTTTAAGATCAAAGCAGTCATCTGTGTCATGGCCGTGGTCGAGATGGAAATGACAGTACTTGTTGGGATTTCGGCGCTTGGGGTCAGACTTCATCTTCTCGGGCCAACAGATGGCGGGCTCATCTTGTATCTGGAATAGGATGTGGTCCACTGAAGCATTGAGCGGCGTGAAGGCTTGTCGCTCTCTCAGAGGTGGGGGACCAAGGCGATCCTTGACAGAGATTCTCTCTGTCCTATTTCTTTTGTTCTCTACCTTCCACTTGTCTTCTCGGTTATCTTTCCTTTTTTCCCGTCGAGAGGACTTACCTCTACGGGCTTTGGTGACGTCCTTAGCATTTATATATTTTTGTGCCCTAGACAGCAACTCGGGCATGTTGGAGGGCGGCTTCTTGAGTACGGAGAACATGAAGCTGGAGGTGCGGAGACCAACGATAAAGGCAGCCAAGGCTACTTTATCATCCGACTTATCAATCTGGAGCACCTCCTCATTAAAGCGGGCAAGGTAGTCATGAAGGATTTTTTCCCTATCCTGCTTAATGGTGAGTAGGTGGGTCACTGATTTCTGATAGCGACGTCCCCCAATAAAGTGGGAGACGAAGGACTTACTTAGTTCTGCGAAAGAGCGGATGGAGGAGGGCCTGAGCTTGGAGAACCACTGGCGGGCAGACCCTTTTAAGGTGGTAGGGAAGGCCCTACACATGATCTTCACAGGCACATTGTGGAGTTGCATGAGGGACTTGTAGGTATCCAGATGGTCGAGGGGGTCCTTGGTACCGTCGAAGATCTCGATGGTGGGCATCTTGAACTTCGAAGGCAATGGGTAATTAACAATGTCAGTAACAAAAGGAGTATTAGTGCGCCTTACCAGATAGTTCACGGTTTCAGACGCCTGTGCCTTGATGGCATTGAGGGCATTACCAAGTTGGTCCTGCACTTCCCTGATCTTCTCGTCCCACTGGTTGGAGACGTCTTTGATCGGGTGATGGTTCTGGCCCTCGTGGTCTCCGTATTGACTTTCTCCTTCGTCCTCCTGCACAGACACGTGCGAAAGGGGAACACGCACGCTCCCTGGCGTTGCCCTGCAACATTCTGGCGAGGGACCTAGCGCCCAGAAGAGACAGGTAACGGCTCCTCTCCCGTTGGAGGGAGTGGGACTCCTCATGCGGGATGATGGGTGATGCCCCCTTGGTCGAGCATTAACTGGATCATCTTCTGGTTTGGTTTCACCAGCAGTTGCATAGTCTGTAGAAGCTGCTGTTGTTGTCCAACGGTGGGAGGCACCGTGGCAGAGGGTTCTGAAAGTGCGAGGGGAGGTAGAGCCTCTTCCTGATGCACAGGGTTGTTGTCTCCCGGTTGATGAGACCTTGCTCGGGTTGTGATTGCCATGGATTGCAAGAAGGTTGAAAGGTAGTAGAAACTTTGTCGAGTTCCCACAGACGGCGCCAAACTGATGATGCACAAAACTGTTTTCGTGCAAGATCAACAGTCAAGTATGTGAAATAGTACAATTAATGAGTGACAAACAAGCAATCAATGGTAATTAAGAGTAAAACAGTAAATAATAGATCAACATAGGGATTTATAGTGGTTCGGTCCGGGTGACCTACTTCAGTCTTGGAAACGACAGCGGTGATCTGGTGTTATTTATTGATAAATCATAGTCTCCGGAGAGTTACAGTGCTTTTGAGAGAAAGAGAGAGATGTGTGTAGAGAGGTGTAGTGTATGTAGAGAGCTCAAGGTGTAGAGGTCTCAAGGAGGTGAGAGCATCTAGAAGGTCCTTGGAGGCGTTGGAGGCCCTTGCCCTTCATGTTGAGAAGGCTTACATTATATAGCTAGGGTAAGGTAATAGAGACGATGACGTGAAGGAGAAGAATTCTATTACTTTGACAAGTATTGTTATAGTAGGAGATCTTCTATATCTATCTTCATATTATCTTCCCTCGTGCTCCTATTCATTCGGAGGAGAACATTAGTTGGACCTGGACCTGGACCTGGACCTGTTTTTTGAGTAGGCTTGGCTTAGACTTGGACCTGGACTTATCTTGGACCTGGACCTGGATCTTGGATCAAGAGGAGGGGCGTCCAAGGGCTGTCATGGGCGACGCCTAAGGGTCTGCCTAGGCGGCGCCCAAGGGCTCCCTTGTTCTCCTCCTCCTTCGGCCGTTGGCTTTTGGTGCTGTCCTCTTGGGGTCCTCCTCGATGGGTCGACAATGGATGCTTCTTTGGGATTTTTCAATTTATCTAAATTGGGTTTGACCTAGTAAAATCCAGGCTCATCAATTGTCACCACCACCACAACCACCATTGTGTTGCTGCCACCATCACTATTGTTGCTACCACCACTACTACCACCATTTGTGATGGTGGTGATATAAATAAGACAGTTACGAAGAGATGGTTAAAGAGAAGGATAAAAGTAGAATAATAATAATTTTTAGACTTTAGCTCCTTTTATTTGTCAAATAATTTGATTAAATTCAACACTTAAATTTCAGTTGATACTAAACAGTTTGTGAATTAAAAAATTTTGCATTCAATACTTCAAATTCAGTATTCAATTTTCAATGTTCAGCTTTCAATTTTATCAAACAACATCTAAAAATCTAACTTAATTTGTTGACATAATGATGTGGTTTTAATGTAATTATTGAATCAACAATAAATTCTAATGTTTGATAGAACCCACAATCAATTCAAAAGTATAGTAAATTAGGGCAGTATTTTAACTCAATAAATTAGATCTTAATAACATTACTCGTTATTCATATAGAGTCCGATACATCAAATGGATGGTCCAAATGTAAAACTACAGTTACATTGTCAAACCAAACAGAAAGGAAAATGTTATTTGAACTTAAAATGTGGATTTGATAATCACAATTATTAAATAGATACTGGGTCCTAATAAATGTAAGAATCCACAGTAAAATCAATAATTGTGATTATTAAGTACACATTTTAAATTCATATAATATTACTTAATCAGAAATGATGTCTTGACTGTTTTCCAAATAAAAGGTCAGAGGTTCGAGCTGATTGCTCCTACTGAAGTTCGTAAACCTACAATTTTTTTTTTTTGTCATTAAGTTCGTAAACCTACTAGAAATTGGGGCCTACACCGCCGACTTTGTTCGGCTGGTGTTGTAGCAGCCCATGAGATTCTAAGAGATAGTATCAGTAGTAGACAGTAACAGAAGTGAGATAATGTTTAATTTCTTCCGTCTTGAAAATTCCGTATTGCCTACCAAGTGAGACTAATTGGTCTTTCAATATTCTCAGAATCCGATGTACTGTGACCTCAACTAAAAAACGTTATATCTAAGTGAGTCCTCTATTAGTACATAATTGAATAAAATTTTAAAATTTACCGAGTGACATCCAAAATTTAGGTAACGTTAAACTTGATTGGACTCATCTTCCATCACCTAATAAAACAAAAGAATAATATTATTGAAATTTATAAAATTAATTTAATTTGTTAATATAATAATATGGTAACTGATAAAATCTCAATGAATAAGTTTAAGAGTTACCGTTACAACAACGTTATTGAATCACATCACTATCACATTTTTAGGTTAACATATATGATCAATTATTTAGATCCTAATAGTTTTACTCAATCCGAGTTACATGCATGGTCCCAACTTAATCATTATTATTTTATTATTTCTCTGATTGTAAACATATGATATATTAAGGTATTTTCATTTCTGAGTCAAATATTAGTTCACAATTGATTAATATTTTTTGTGCTTATAGTTAGTGATCACCTCTAAATGTGCAATTTCTTTGATGCTTTGTAACAATTATATTATCTTATCTAATATAAATTTGAATTTTTATTGGTCGAACTTTTTGTGCATTAGATTTGCTTCCACCAAAGATAAAATCCTCGCTCCACCCCAGATTGTTTGGATTGATACTCTTTTGTTTTTTTTTTTTTTTTTATCGTGAATTGATCCAATTTATCTATTAATTGACTCAAAATTTTACAATTTTGGAAAAATTTTAACCACACCTTTTTTAGCTTATCATATTTTCAAAGACATCCCCTCAAATTTTGAATCTTTACTAACCACTCCTATCAGATTAAAAGTGTTAACTAGAATACAATTTTACTAAATTGCTCATAATATATTTTTAAAAAAAATTCATTCACACTACCTCTGGATTGACATATTTTCAATGAAGCCCCTTCTATTTTTTAAATTTTTTTACGTATTAAAATTTGGGTCGATTAAAACTCGATTCGAGTTAATAAAAATTTATTTTTTACGTATTAAAATTCGAGTTGATTAAAAATTATATTTTTTTACGTATTAAAACTTGAGCCAAATAAAATTCATTTTTAATCGGCTTGAATTAAATTTTAATCAACTCGCATTGAATTTTAATTGGTCTGAATTTTGATACATAATAAAATATAAATTTTAATCGACTCAAATTTTAATACGTGAAATATAAATTTTAATCAACTTGAATTGAATTTTAATTGACATGAATTTTAATAAGAAAAAAAAATATATTTTAATTAACTCGAAGCAAATTTTAATCAGCGCTAACAGCTCTGCTAGAGCTCAAATCGGTTCGAATTTTAATACTTTAAAAAAATAAAATTTAATTAGTTCGAATCGAATTTTAATTGGCTCAAATTTTAATATGTAAAAAAGTAAATTTTAATCAACTCAAATTTTAGTATGTAAAAAAATAGATTTTAATCGGCTCAAATTTTAATCAAATTTTATATAGAAATATTATTTGGAGTTTATGTAGTGGTAATTTTAATATTTTGGATGATTTGTTTTTTGATAGAAATGGTTGTTTAACGGTAGGGGCCGTCAGTGATTTGTTAATATAAATTATAAGGGGTATCAATAATGTTTTTAATAATAAAGAGGGCGCCTTTAAAGATTTGATAAATTAAAAGGAAAATGAATGAAATTTTGCCTACAGTTATTTATGGTCTTGTGACTTGTACGTTTACTGTTATAGTTAAGGTTTCTGCCCAGCCACATTTTTACACGTATTTACTTGCTTTCAAAGAAAAAGCTCCAATTAGGATATAATGAACTCAAATTCACTTTCGTTTATTTTTTCTTCAATATTAGATCCCTTATGTTGTATCCAAATGAGACTCATTCTATACGAGTGAATTCATCATTTCATATAAAATATAGGGTTAAATTAATTGAGAGTGATTTGAATCCTTGGGCGGAGCCAGCGTATGTATGCCTACCCTCAATGTAAAAAAACATTACCTATATGTATGTAAAGTATTTTTTTAATATTTTCAATTATGCCCACTTTTTTTTTTGGCCCATCAATCAGTGTACATTTATATCAAATGAATAGGAATTTTTAGACATGTTATGAATCTGTCTAGATAAATTTTGAATATATTAAAATTATTTTATACTGTCTAAAATATTATGAGATTATTTTGTTATTGCATAAAACTAGGGTCCCTGTGCTATAAAAGTCATTGTGTATGTATGTACTGAATCAAAGTTCACAAATTAAAATTATTATTTACAGTAAAAAAAACTAATATAAATACATGTAAGATTAAAGGGTAAATTTTATTCACATACCATATAGATAGGCCTAACTTCAGCCACACCCCTTCTCAATTCTGAACTTTCACTAGCACCCCCTTGTCAAAATTTGTATAATAACGGACCTAATAAAAAATCTTGTTTTGGGAAGCAAATTTACACTGGCCCCAAACCAAAATAAGCTAGTTCAATTATAAATTTTCCAATCACAGAAGAAATAGTACGGCAACCAAGATTTTTTTGCTTTGGTGGGGTATTGTGTTGAATAATAGAGGAAGCATGTTCAATTAAAAATGTTTTCTTTTGCACATTTAGCATACAATTAATAGTGTACAAATCTTTTGAAAATTTTGCATAAAAAGTATCAGTTTAATTGCATCTAACAAGGGAATGTTAATTTTGACTTGCTTGAAAATTTCCAAAATCTCATTGTTTAAATTAAGCTTTGATGGAGCTAATAATCTCTAAGGAAAGGAAGCAGGAATCGGACATCTCATGGGCTCTATAGAATTAGGCTGGTCAATTTTATCACTCTCTCTCATAGGTTTTGTAGATTCCTCAGGCTTTTAGGTCTTAGTTGGAATAGTTTTATCAATCACTTTACCACTATAGAGGGTGGTAGCAGACTTGACCTGCTCATGTGCAATATCAGATGAAGTATACTCACCCACATTAAGTTGACCCTACAGATTCGACTGCAGTTATGGCAGAAATTTACCTTTCTCTTGATGGCACGTGGCAGTAGCCAACTTAGTGAGGGTGCTTCTAACATCATTAAGAGTCTGAGTAATTTAAATATTGAAGTTAGTATTACTATTGTTTAAGTTGGTCTGACTTTGCATAAATTGCTGCATTGCCTCTTCAAGGCTCCCTTTTGGAAATGGAGTTAAGGCACAAAATTAGAGGAGCCTTGTGGAGGTGGTTAGTCATGTAGGATTATCCCCCCCCCCCCCCCCAAGTTATAATTGGGATGATTTTTTCACCCCGGATTGTGAATGCTTGAGTAGAGATTATTATACGGCTTAGAAAAATTATTTGCAATATTTGCGTGATAATGTAAGATTTTTTTTTTTTTTTTGAAATCAAGAATTGTGGGGCACTCCTTTGTGGGATGTTATAGGATTTCGCAAATACTACAAATCTCCTATTAAGGAACAACATGTACCTCATTAACCTTCCTAAATTCTTTGGCCTCAACTTTCTTGAACAATGTGGCAACTCTTGCACCTAGGTCATCCTCCTCTCTCAACAGGTATTTACTTCCTCCTGATGAAGTACTTAAATTTTTAGTTTTAGAATAATCAAGGGATGAATTAATTCAAGATTGTGCACTTTCAGACAAATGATCAAAATAATCAAAGGCTTCATCAGGTTCTTTGGCCACAAATTCTCCATTGCACATCATCTCTACAAATTGGTGCATCTGGGGTGATAAACTTTCATATAAAAAAACTTATGATACGTCAACTTTCCTAGCCATGATGTGGGCAAGACGTAAGAAGATTTTTAAAACGTTTCCAGCAATAATAAAAATTTTCATTCTCTTTTTGAGAAAAATTCATGATTTGTCTTTTTAAAGAATTTGTGTCGTGTGTTGGAAAAACTTTTTAAAAATTCCTTCTGCAACTCTTGCCATGTACCAATTGATCTAAGTCTAAGAGAGTATAGCCAAGTTTTAGCTTTAACCTTTAATGAGAAAGGGAAAAACTTCAACTTAACTATATTCTTAGTCACAGTTTGGTCGTGAAATGTGGCACAAACTTCTTCAAAGTCTCAAATATGGAGGTAAGGATTATCAGAGTCCATGACATGGAATTTAGGAAGTAATGCTATCATGTTAGGTTTGAAAACAAAATTAGTGTCCTACAGAGGTAAAATAATGCATGATGGTCAGTATGTCGTGTAGGCTGCAGATATTCGCACAAAGTTCTACCATGACTGACATTCAAATTATCAACATTGTTCTCATCATTATTACTCATCCGATCATCAGGATTATTATGATTATTTTTCCTATTTGCTGGAAGATCATCAGTCATCTTGTTATATGTGTGAGATTGTTTAGGAGAATTAAATAAATTATCAAAAACTTCTTCTAAAATCACTCTAATTAAATGTCCACTTGAACTAGGACGCCAATACCTCATACAAAAATTAAACAAAAAAAAAGGTGATAAAACAAGAAAACAATAAATTAAATAATAGAAAAATAAATACTGGAAAATAAAAGTAGAACAAAGTTACTGGATTTTGACAAATCGCAAACCAAGCAAATCTCAATCGATGTGGCGGTGTGCTCTTTGTCTTCCAACAAGATCCCCGGCAACAACGTCAAAAACTTGCTATAGTTTAAAATATGCAAACCTAAGTATAGATTGTCTTGAAGTAATATATAACTCATAAGTCCGTGGTTGTACCATAGAGATTTGAGAAAAACTTAGAACACATGGAAAAGAAAATAAAAATTCTATGAGGTTGTTGGAAATTGGTTTTATTCGAAATCACAAAGATTGATTAAGTAAAAATAGTAATTTGAAATATTAAAGCATCGAGGATATCTTTTTTAATTTACACGGCAATTATTAATGATTTAGTTTTCAAATTCAATTGGGATTAATTGAGGTGATCCCAGCCAGAATATTTTGAGGTGATAAAATGAAAAAATCGAAAGTTATAACCAATAAATAATCCGAATAAATCTAAGAATTCGCATGCAGATTATAAGCATTCATTGCACCCAGAGTCTACGATAAATCAAGTTCTCTAACAAATAAATCCTAAATTTATTTAAATAATAGATCTATTATCTTATAAAAAATTTAATTAATTAACTCAAGCATTAAATAACCAGTTATTTGACTCGCATGAAATCTCAAGCATGTGATGTATGTGACACAATGAATTAAGAAATTATACAGAGCAAAAATTTACTAGAAGACAAGAATTGAATTAAAAGACTAAATCAAGCATTAAAATTATTGGATCAAAAATAAATACTTTTTTTTATTGAAAGTATCTCCAATGACTGTAGTTAGACTTATAGCCAGGTATAAAAAAGTATATAAACAGTTGGGTCTTGGTGAGTTGAATCCCACCACGGTTACTCTTCAACTTGTTGACTGATCTGTTAAGATACCGAGGGGAATTGTGGAGGATGTGCTAGTCCAAGTAGATAATTTTTATTTTTCTATTGATTTTTTTATCTTGGATACACACCCTGCATTGAATACTAGTGTTGAGACTTCAATTATATTGGGCCAACCACTCTTAGTTACTTCCAAGGCTTTGATAAACTTAAGGAATAATGTAATGAAATTATCTTTCGACAATATGGCCTTAAAATTAAATATTTTTAATATTTGTAAACAACCTGGGGAGGTTGATGATGACTTGCTTAAGGTGAACATGATTGAGTCAATTATTCATGATAACTTAAATAGCTCTTTTTGTTCAAATCCACTTGAAGCATGTTTGCTTGAGTACTCTTCTTCTTTAGATATTGGTGAAGAAAATTCTAAATTTGATGAACTAACTTCAGTTTTGAATTCTTCACAGGTTCTTGAAGCCTATACCTACTGATTTGAAGTTTGCTTTCTTAGGAGTGGAGAAGACATTTTTGGTAATAATTTCATCCCATCTTAACTTAGCCCAAGAAGTTAAGTTACTTCACATTTTTGTAGAGCACAAAGGTGCAATTGTGTGGACTATTGCTAATATCAAGGGTATTAGTCCCTTAGTTTATACTCATAAGATTTATTTAAAGGATAATGCCAAAACATCTAGGGATATGTAAAGGAGACTCAACTCTAATATGAAGGAAGTATTTAGGAATGAAGTGTTAAAACTATTGGATGTAGGGATCATCTACCCTACAACCGACTATAGTCCCACACAGGTCGTCCCTAAGAAATTTGGTGTGACTGTAGTTTCTAATGAAAATAATGAGCTTGTGCCAACTAGGATAATAAATGGTCGGAGAATGTACATAGGCAGGAAACTTAATTCTGTGACAAGAAAGTATCATTTTCCCTTGCCTTTTATGGATTAAATTTAGAAAAGGTAACTTCACATCTATTCTATTATTTTTTATAAGGTTATTCGGGATATAATCAAATTGAAAATTGCCCTAGAGGACCAAGAGAAAGTCACTTTCACTTTCCCTTTTGGCATATTTGCTTATCGAATGATGCCTTTTGGACTTTATAATGCACATGTGATTGTTAGTTTTGAGCATTTTCTTGAGGTTTTCATGGATGATTTTACTATTTTTGGTGATTACTTTGATGACTATTTATCTAATTTGGAAAATGTTTTAACCAGGTGTGAATAGAAGAATCTTGTGTTAAACAGGAAAAAATTCCACTTCATGATTCGGAAAAGAATTGTTCTTGATCACATTGTCTTGCTTGAGGGAATTCAAGTAGATAGAGCTAAAATTGAATTGAATTCCAACTTGTCTAGCCCCAAGATGCTTAAGGGTGTCAAATCTTTTCTCGGTCATGCTGGTTTTTATGGGAGGTTCATAAAGGACTTTAATTTTATGTCTAGGCCACTTCGCCACCTCCTAGGGAAAGACATACCATTCAAGTGGAGTGAGTCTTACCAAAAAGCCTTTAATAAGCTGAATGGTATGCTCACTATTGCTCCTATTATGCAATCACCAAATTTGAGTCTTTCTTTTGAAATCATGTGTGATGCTAGTGACTATGCTGTGGGGGTAGTTTTAGGGCACCATAATGAGAAAACGCCACATGTCATAAACTATTCTAGTAGGACTTTGAACAATGCTCAAATGAATTATTCTGCTATACAAAAAGAATTACTAGCAATAGTATTTGCCTTAAATAAGTTTAGGCCTTATCTTGTAGGATCACCTATTGTTATCTTCACTGACCATGCAGTTCTGAAATACATGCTAACAAAGAAAGATGCAAAGTTGAGATTGCTTAGGTGGATCCTCCTACTCCAAGAGTTTGACATAACCATCAAAGATAAAAAAAAAAAAAAGGATAGAGAATGTAGTGATTGGCCACTTGTCTAGACTTGTGAGCGATGTGCCAATAAAGATAATGTCAATCAAGGATACATTCCCTGATGAACTGTTATTGACTATTTCTGCATCTTCTTGATTTGTTGATGTTGTGAATTTTCTTGTCACATGTGATATGCCAACAACTTGGAGTGTACAATACAAAAGAAAATATTTCTTGAGGTGAGAAGTTTCTTTCGGAATGTCCCTTATCTGTTCAAGTATTTCCCGACTAAATCATTCAAAGTTGAGTCCCAAATGATGAGGTAAACAACATTCTCTCTTTTTGTCATTCAGAGGTTGTGGAGGTCATTTTTCAACTAGGAAACCTATTACAAAAATTTTACAGTGTGGATTTTATTGGCAAACACTATTTAAGGATGCACACAATTTTTGTAAGGCTTGTGAGTGATGTCAAAAGCTAGGAGGGATAACCCATAGGAATTTGATGCCCCTTAACCTATTTTTATCATTGAGATTTTTGATTGTTAGGATATCGATTTCATGGGTCAATTCTCTCCCTATTTTGTACATTTTGGTTAAAGTTGACTATGTCTCAAAGTGGGTTGAGGCTACACCATGTCGGAATAACGATCATACGTGTGACGACCGAAAATTTTGCGACTTAAAATCGAAGTAGGTGTATGTGTGATTAGGGTATAGGAATTTTTAGTTGCGGATCAAATTGAGGGTCAATTTAATTATAAAAAATTTAAATCAATAATTTTCTAGTACTTGATTTAAGACATTTATAATTTTAGGGAACTAGATATTTTTATAAATTTTTAAAAATTAATTAAGAAAATATAAAATGATGGAATTGCCCTTGGGGTGACAAGTACCTCACAAAGCAATCCCATTGGTGGCTTGAGAAGGAGATGCTTTGCATTGCTTCCACATGAGTCTTGACTCATCTTCAAGGGGTATAAGAAAGAGGAAAAATCTGGTTTGAGAGAGAGAGAGAGAGAGAAGACGAAGAGAGAAAGGGAAAGGGAAAGAGGGAAGAAAAAAAATTTCGGAGGAGGAAACGTTGAAGTCGGAATTATAAGTTTTTTTCTAGAGTTTGTTTTGAGCATCAACCGATATATTCTTAGCTTAATTTAGATACTAAGAATCCATTTATGTACTTAGACCACTGGGATATATAGATGACGATTTTGCATAAAAGTATTAGACAATAAGTACACATGAAAAGTTAATTAAAAGAAGTTTAATATGACAATTGAATAAGGTTGTTTCACATAATTGCATCAGTCAATTCAGTAATAGGAACTTGAAATACTCAAAAAAGTCATTCGATCGAGTGATATGAAATTAATGTTTACATAAATCATAGATCGATCTAATGAATATTATCGAATAAGAAGCGACCTAATCAAACCATACCAATATGAACTAATACTTGTGAACCTATCAGCTCACATCTAGTGACAATGATTAAAATTTGGTAGGAGATGGTGGTTCACACACGAAAAATCAAAGGGTTTCCACTTCCAAGCCCATGAGATGTGAGGCAAATTGAATATTTGGGAAGTGATCTAAGTCATAGAAAAATCTTCAAAAGTGGGTCCCATGAAACCCGTCCAGAAAAAAGACTAAGTCTTGGGTCAATCGATCACTTTCATATCCTGGTAGAGTTCAGCTTGTCATTTCCATTCTCTACTGCTTGCACATCTTCTGGGCCTCTCATTTGAGTCTTCCACAGAAGGTTATTCATAGAATTGAACAGACCTTGAGATCTTTTAATTGGAAAGGTATTGATCTTAGTCATACGGGAGCAAAGGTCTCTTGGAAAGAGATATGTAAACCTAAAGAAGAAGGAGGGCTTGGTATCAAAAGGTTGAGGGATTGGAATAGAGCACTACTTGTGGCAACTTTTTAATGACAAGGATTCATGCCTATTACATCAAAGGGAGAATCCTTTGGGACCTCAAAGCCACCCAAGCATGCTCTTGGAATTGGAGAAATTTTCTTAAACTTAGAGAACTGCTCAGGCCATCCATTATCCAGAGGGTAGGAAATGGGAAATCTACCAGCTTGTGGTTGGATAACTGGCACCCCCTTGGTCCACTCATTCAAAGAAACGACCCAAGGATCTTGATAGAATCCAGAATTCCAAGAAACACGAAGGTTAGCAAAATTATTTTGAACAACCAATGGAATTGGACAATTGGTACTTCCATTCAAGTGCAGGAAATCATCAATCCAATGCCAAGCTATCAACCTGACCAAGATACTAAGGACTCAGTTAAGTGGACTTTAACTACGAGGGTAATTTTTTTACTAATTCTGCCTGGGAATATATCAGGAGTGAAGGTCCAACCGTGCAATGGTATAAACTTGTTTGGTATGGTAATGCTATCCCTAGAATGGCCTTCATCCTCTGGCTTGCCATTAAATGTAAGCTGAGAACCAAGGACAAAATTCAAAGATTTGCAGCTCAGATTGACCCACAATGTGTTCTATGTAGGAGAGCTGAAGAAACACACAACCATTTGTTTTTTGAATGTAATTTCTCTAATAGGGTTTGAAATGGTGTTATGCTCCTGAGAAACCAGTAGTGGCAGCAGACACAACGGATTGATTCAATTTCTTGAGCTGCTCAATAGTGGAGAGGAAAATCAATGAAGACAACTATTTTAAAGCTTTATCTTTCTGTAACCGTCTATTCTTTGTGGACTGAGAGGAATGGGAGAATTTTCAAAAAGCAGAGCAAAGACCCAAATTCTCTTCTTCAATCCATCATGCAAATCATCAGAGAAGGCTCATATCCTTGAAATTCAAGAGAACTCAACAGAATGTAATTTTGCTGCAACAATAGAACTTTCCTAAAGCTTGTTTGAGCTGAGCTATAGAAATTTGAAAAGTGAGGATAAATTTTTTCAATTTTGTCGGTAGGGCACTATTCATGCAACATTTGCCGGTAGGACATTACATATGCATCATTTATGTATAAATCATATTTAGGAGCATAATTTGAGTATGTCATAGAAGAGAAACATGCTTAGAATGATAAAATACACATACAGTGCAATTTGAGCATAAACAAAAATAGTTTCAAAAATTAGACAAAAAAGATATCCCGGGCGGCCTAGGTGTGACCGGCCAAACCCGGCCACTGGCGAAAATATATATTTTTAAAAATTTTCATTTAAAATAATTTTAAGAACTTTGGTTAAAATAAAATTTCAAATTGGGGCATTTTAGGACGAGTTGTAGTGTAACGGGGTCCCGAATTCATCAAGGGCAAAAGGGTCATTTTGCACCTTTTCCCTCCACTATAAATACAGCCCTTTAGTGTAAAATTATCAGTGTTTTTGGTCTGGGAAGGGGCAGTACACGTTCAAGGAGGAAGAATAAAGAAAAATCCTAGATTCTTCAACCTTGAAGCCACCAAAACTCAATCTTAGGTCAAGATTCTTGCAAGACTTCCTTCTAATAAGTTGTTCCTCTCAACAAGGGCTACATTCTCACTAATTGGTTCGGCAATAAAACAAACACAACTCTCTTGGTTTGAGAAAAATCATTTTAGGTATGATATTTTGCTAAGTTGAGAATAGATTTAAGTTTTCTTGTCTTCCTTTGTGTTGATTGGATGATTTAGGTGTCTACGTGATGTTAGAAAATCATTTAGTTGGTAGTTTCTTTGAAAACTTAGAATTTATGGTTTAAGTACTTTTGTGTTTTTTTGAGTTTGTTGACAATTTGTTGCTATGGGAAAGGTGTATATTGCTTATGTGTTGGATTATTATATTCTAGCTTATATTCATGTAGATAAACTCTTGTGGTTTGAGAGTTATAATTTATTACATGATTTAGTAGTTGTGTATTTGTAGTTTCTTTGTGAAATTGTGAAAGTAATGAATATGAAACTTGATCATATGTTTAATCTATTGAATGATGCTTCACATTCATGTAGATAAGGTGTTTGATGAAATGTTTCATAGAATGCACATTGAAAAAAATCAAGGCACCTTAGTATACATGAATCGTTGGAACATAGTGTGGGTTGAGAACTTGGTGCTATGCATTGTGAGGGTGTAGATCTTGTGGTAAAAATCCCAAAATCTGGCTAATGACAGTACTCGCGGGCAGACGGGGGCGGGCCGTGAAGCGAGACATGGGTGGTATAGAGTTACATGGGTGTGTCATGCATATTAACATTGCATAACATTGAGGGATTACGGGGTTGTAACTTTTAAAAATGTATACTTGCACATGCCACGCCTTAAATTTGTTCCTAGAATTAGCCATTTGTCATACTAGCAGTTGAGCTGACCCATTCGTGGGATGTCATATTACAGATGAGGCTCCCGATACTTGAGACTTGAGGAAGTCTTACAGGAAGGAGGGAAAAAGGGACTTGAATGGATATTTGGCCTTTGGGCATATTTTGCCCAAATGACTTGTATTTCAATTTGAAAAGTAATGGATTTAGACCTTGGGTCATTTTAAAGTGTAAGGGTGTAAACCTAATTAATATGTAGGATATCTCTTATGTGATGAGTATTATATGTGTATATTGGGACAATTAGATGTGTATGTTGAGAACAAGGGATGTATGATTAATTTACATGAATTGTGGCCACCGAGTGAGGGTTGGTTGTGATATAATAATGTATATGAAATTTTGTGAATATTAGGTGAAAAAAAGCTTGGAAACAAAGGAGGTTATGTCAAAATTTTATGAAAAAATTAAAAAATTTGGTTAAGGTGTGTGAAACCTGAAGAAATAGGCCAAAAATGGAAGAAAAGTTGCTTGAAAAACTTTGAGAAAACATGGGAAATGAATGAGAAACCAATTTATCCAACCTAATGATCTTTTATTTACTTTTCTTCTTCATTTCACTCAGTCCCCAGTTTGTCAAAATTCGGGGCATGACAACTTGGTATCAGAGCCTTGGTTCGAATACCTCGAGGCTGTGGGGTGTTGCTGAACACGATAGGGCCGTAACATATGGTTTTAAATTTTGGTGAGCATTATGTTAAGTGTAGGAACGTGTTAGGTGCATGTTAAGACATGTTGTGGTTGTTACTTGTGAAGTGTGAGTTGTTTACATGTATATGCTTCATGTCTTTTAAATATCTATGTCTAGTGTGAAAAGAGGTATTAATTTTTTTTTCTTCGAATTGTAGACACATGCCACCATAGAGAACTCCTGCTAGACCTGTAGTACCTAGGCCCGGTAGGCCTAGAGTGACAGCACCACCGCGGCGTGGTAGGCCCCGAGCTGCTGCTCCTGCTCATAGCATAGCTGAGGAGGTCGTTACTCCTGTTCCTACACCTGCCCTAGCAGAGGAAGTGGAGCAGAGCATTGGTGCCAGAGATATGGCGGCCATTTTACAGGAGTGTTTTCAAGCCGTGCAAGAGACCAGGACTGCATGTGGCGAGACCAGGGATACCAATGTGATGAAGGTATTCCAGAGGATGAGGCCTCCTACTTTTGTTGGACAGCCTGACCCTCTAGTAGCTGAGGAGTGGCTAGAGCATATCACCAGGATCCTGGATTCACAGGTGATCATAGAGCCGCATTTGAGAATCAGGTGTGCCACTTTTTAGTTTACTGAGTTGGCTAGTCTGTGGTGGAGAATAGCTACTCACCGGATAGATAGTTTCGGGGAGCAATGGGATGTCTTTGTGGCCATGTTCAATGACCACTATTTTTCTGAGACTGCATGAATTGGATATATGGACGAGTTCATAGCTCTCCTACAGCGAGACATGATGGTGACTCAATATGAGTCTCAGTTTACTGCATTGGACAGATTTGTTAGGGGGTGAAGATCTCCATCAGGGATAGATTGGCAGGCCACATTATTAAAACCTACGATGATGCAGTGATTAGGGCCACCAAGGTTGAGAGGGAGTTGGCCGACCTTAGAGAGATTAGAGAGTCCCGGACACAGAGTGGGACAGTTACAGCTCAAACTTCTACGTCTTTCCCAATTTACACTGATAGGGGACCAGCGAAGAGGTATAGGACTAATGCTTCTTTTGCATAGACATCGCAGCAACCTGCCCAGTTTTTAGCCCCTCAACCTCCTATACCTATTTCTTTCCAGGGGGAGTACCTCAGATGCCCCTTACTTGTTATCAGTGTGGACAGCCTGGCCATAGAATGGCTGATTGCCCCAAGAGAGATCCCAGCCAGGGGTGCGGAGCTGGATCTAGCCAAGGATCATTTCCACCATTGGTACAAGGTCATGGGTGGAGAGCTCCACAGCGTTGCTACACTTGTCACCAAACAGGCCATGTTAGGGCCAATTGTCCTCAGAGGCAGACTTCACAGAGCTCACAAAGGCCACATTACTATCAGCATACTTGGGTGCCTTTGTCACAACCACAGTTAGGCCATAGACCTCTAGTACCTTATTCCCAGTCTGCACCCTCTGCACAGAGTGTTGGAGCTCCCGGACATAGGGAAGGAGGTCAGCAGGGACAGAGAGGGGGAGGTGGGCAGGGCCAGACTACTCAGTGTTGTGTTTATGCAGTGGCCACACCAGAGACATCTACTTCTGGACCTTCAGTGGTTTGAGGTACATTCCTTGTGTTTAGTTCATGGGTTAGATGATAGACTCGGGTGCATCTCATTCATTCATATATACCATGCTTGCCATGACATTGGGGTTGGATATAGATCGGTTAGACCCATCATTGCATGTTGACAACCCAGTTGGGGGTAGTGTGATATTGATGAGGATCTGTAGAGATTGCCTGATAGAGATAGCTGATCGCATCCTTTATTTTGACATCATTCTGCTTGACATGTCTGGTTTTGATATTATTTTGGGGATGGATTGGTTATTTGTTTTTCGGGCGAGTATAGATTGTTACAGGGGGAGAGTGACAGTGTGTACTCTTGAGGGAGATAACTTTTATTTCATGGGAGATCATGGGGATTTCTTAGTTCCACCCTTGTATGACTCGAGGAGGTGGGGAGGTCATAGTTACATGTTGGCTAGTTTGGTAGTAGATGGGGGTGGGACTTCAGAGAGTGTATTACGACCCATAGTAGATGAGTTTCCAGATGTCTTCCTGGATGACTTGACTAGTCTACCACTGAGACGAGAGATAGAGTTCACGATAGAGCTTATCCCAGGCACTATGCCTATTTCCATTCCACCTTACTGTATGGCTCCAGCTGAGTTGAGAGAGCTGAAGGAGCAGTTGACTGATTTGCTGGGGAAGGGTTTTATTCGTCCTAGTACTTCTCCGTGGGGAGCTTCAACACTATTTGCGAAGAAGAAGGATGAGACATTGTGTTTGTGTGTGGACTATAGGAGGCTGAATAGGGTCACTACCAAGAACAAGTACCCATTGCCGAGGATAGATGACTTGTTTGATCAGCTTAAGGGTTCCAGATATTTCTCGAAGATTGATCTTAGATCGGGGTATCATTAGTTGAGAGTACGGGTAGATGATGTGGCGAAGACAGCTTTTCGCACTCGTTATGGCTATTATGAGTTCGTGGTTATGTCATTCAGTGTGACGAATGCCCTGGCGGCATTCATAGACTTGATGCATCGCATTTTTAGTCCTTATTTAGATCAGTTTGTTGTGGTTTTTGTTGATGATATTTTGATTTATTCACCTTCTGAGGATGAGCATGCCTTTCACCTACGAACTGTGTTACAGATTTTGAGGGAACACCATTTATTTGCTAAATTCTCAAAGTGTGAGTTTTGGCTTCAAGAGGTGCAGTTTCTAGGCCATGTTGTGTCAGGTAGTGGGGTATATGTGGACCCTTCTAAGATTGACGTTGTTATGAGTTGGGAAAGGCCGAAGAGTGTGTTTAAGATTCGAAGTTTCTTGGGATTGGTAAGGTACTACCGTCGGTTTGTGGAGGGGTTTTCTCGTCTTGCCTCACCGATGACTTATCTGAAACGCAAAGGCATTAGATTTGAGTGGACAGATGACTATGAGCATTCATTTCAGAAGCTGAAGAAAAGGCTGACTTCAGCACCTGTCCTGATTATACTTAAGGGAGTTATTGGATATACCATTTATTGTGATGCTTCACGAGAGGAATTAGGTTATGTATTGATATAGGAGGGTAGAGTGGTAGCCTATGGTTCTCGACAGTTAAAGAATCATGAGCAGAACTACCCCACACATGATTTGGAGTTAGTTGTCGTCATTTTTGCACTTAAGAGTTGGCGACACTACTTATATGGGGAGAGGTTCGAGGTGTTCTCAAATAACAAGAGCCTCAAATACATTTTCACGCAGAAGGACTTAAACCTTCGACAGAGGAGATGGATGGAGTATATGGAGGACTATGACTTTGACCTTCAGTACTATCCTAGGGAGGCCAATGTCGTAGCAGATGCACTTAGTAGGAGACCGAGGAGCACTATAGCTAGCATTGCTATTAGGGAGTGGGAGATGATGGGAGACATTGGGGAGTTTGACTTAGACCATGCCGAGTCTGAGGGACATGCCACACTATTCAGTGTTTGTGCACAGCCTACAATGTTGAGCTGGGTTATTGAGGCACAGTTATAGGACATAGAAGCAGGGCAGATTCGAGCACGAGTTGCAAGTGCCTAGGGCTTTGAGGGATGGATAGTTCATTCTGACCTTAGCCTGAGGTATATGGGTAGAGTCTTTGTTCCAGAGTCTCTTAGGGCTGATGTCCTTAGAGATTTCCATCATTCACGCCTAGCAGTACACCTAGGGGGTACTAAGATGTACCATGATTTACACCGCCAGTATTGGTAGACGGGGATGAAGGGGGATGTGGTGCAGTTTGTATCAAGATTTCTCACATGCCATCAGGTTAAGGCTGAGCACCAGAGACCTGAGGGTTTGTTACAGCCATTGCCTGTGGCTGAGTGGAAGTGGGAGTTTGTTACCATGGATTTTTTGATGGGTCTTCCGAAGTCTCCTAGAGGTCACGATGCAGTTTGGGTTGTTGTTGATAGGTTGACAAAGTCTGCACATTTCCTACAGATTAGAGCGACTGATTTAGTGGATGTTCTTAGTAGGTTGTATATCCGATAAATAGTACGACTACATGGGATTCCTATTTCTATTGTTTCAGATAGAGATCTACGTTTCACTGCACAATTTTGGCAGAGTCTTCAGACAGCCTTGGGGACTCAGTTACTATTTAGTACTTCATTCCACCCTCAGACTGACGGCCAGTCAGAGTGTACTATTCAGATACTTGAGGACATGCTTAGAGCATGTGTTATGGACTTCAATGGTAGCTGGAAAGATCACCTTGCTTTAGTAGAGTTTGCCTACAACAATAGCTATCAGTCTAGTATTGAGATGACACTTTTAAGGCATTGTATGGTAGGCCGTGTCGTTCACCGATATGTTGGATTGAGATAGGGGAGACAGCTTCCTTAGGGCCTGACATAATCCGTGAGACCACGGACAAGATTCAGGTGATTAGACAGCGTCTGTTGATGGCACAGAGATGCTAGAAGAGTTATGCAAACTGGAGGCGGCAACCTCTATCAATTGATGTTGGGGGACATGTGTTTCTCAAGGTAACCCCATGATAGGGATTGAGGAGATTCGGGCATAATGCAAAACTGTCACCGCGATTCATAGGACCATTTGAGATCATTGGGAAGGTTGGTGAGGTGGACTATAAGCTAGCATTACCGTCATAGCTATCTGGGGTTCATGATGTCTTCCATGTGTCGATGTTGAGGAAGTACTAGTCTGACCCTTCACATGTGCTAGATTGGATATCAGACTCGAGGGACCAAGTTTTGAGGGGCAAAACCATCCCTTTGGTCAAGGTTCTTTGGAACCATCATGGGGTCAAAGAGGCTACTTGGGAGCATGAGGCTGAAGTCTGCGCTAGGTATCCAAAGTTGTTTATTCATAGAGGTACATTTCTAAATTTCAGGACGAAATTTCTTTAAGAGGGAAAAATGTAGAGATTTGAAAAGTGAGGATAAATTTTTTCAGTTTTGCCGGTAGGGCACTATTTATGCACTATTTGCTGGTAAGGCATTACATATACATCATTTAGGTATAAATCATGTTTAGGAGTATAACTTGAGTATGTCATAGAAGTGAAATATGCTTAGAATGTTAAAATGCACATACTGTGTGAATTTGAGCATAAACGAAAATAATTTTAAAACTTGGACAAAAAGGGTATCCCGGGCGGCCTAGGTGGGGTCGGCCAAACTCAGCCACTGGCGAAAATATATATTTTTGAAAAATTTATTTAAAATAATTTTAAAAAATTTGGTTAAAATAAAATGTCGAATTAAGGCGTTTTGGGACGAGTTATAGTATAACAGGGTTTCGAATTCATCAAGGGCAAAAGGGTTATTTTGTACCTTTGCCATCCACTATAAATACAACCCTTTAGTGTAAAAATATCAGTATTTTTGGTCTGGGAAATGGCAGTACACGTTCAAGGAGGAAGAATAAAGAAAAATCCTAGGTTCTTCAACCTTCAAGCCACCAAAACTCAATCTTAGGCCAAGATTCTTGCAAAACTTCCTTCTAAGAAGTTGTTCCTCTCAACAAGGGCTACATTCTCACGGATTGTTTGGCTGTAAAACCAACACAACTCTCTTGATTTGAGAAAAATCATTTTAGGTATGATGTTTTGCTAAGTTGAGAACAGATTTAAGTTTTCTTGTCTTCCTATGTGGTGATTGGATGATTTAGGTGTCTACTTGATGTTAGAAAATCATTTAGTTGGTAGTTGCTTTAAAAACTTAGAATTTATGGTTTAAGTACTTTTGTATTTTTTTGAGTTTGTTGACAATTTGTTGCTATGGTAAAGGTGTATATTGCTTATGTGTTGGATTATTATATTCTAGCTTATATTCATGTGGAGAACCTCTTGTGGTTTGAGAGTTATGATTTATTTCATGATTTAGTAGTTGTGTATTTGTAGTTTCTTTGAGAAATTGTGAAAGTAATGAATATGAAGCTTGATCATATGGTTAATCCATTGAATGGTGCTTCACATTCATATAGATAAGGTGTTTAATGAAATATTTCATAGAATGCACATTAAAAAAAATCAAGGCATCTTGACATACATGAATCCTTGAAACATAGTGTGGGGTTGAGGACTTGGTGCTATGCATTATGAGAGTGTAGATCTTGTGGTGAAAATCCCAAAATCTGGCCAATGACAGTACTCGCGGGCAGACGGGGGCGGACCGTGAAGCGAGACATGGGTGTCATAGAGTTGCATGAGTGTGTCATGCATATTAACATTGCATAACATTGAGGGATTACGGGGTTGTAACTTTTAAAATGTATAGTTGCGCATGTCACGCCTTAAATTTGTTCCTAACATTAGTCTTTTGTCATACCAGTAGCTGAGCTGACCCATTCGTGGGATATCATATTACAAATGAGGCTCCCGATACTTGAGACTTGAGGAAGTCTTAAAGGAAGGAGGGAAAAAGGGACTTAAATGGATATTTGGCCTTTCGGCATATTTTGTATGTATGGGTATAAGCCCAAATGACTTGTATTTCAATTTGGAAAAGTAATGGATTTAGACCTTAGGTCATTTTAAAGTGTAAGGGTGTAAACCCAATTGATATGTAGGATATCTCTTATGTGATGAGTATTATACGTGTATATTAGGACAATTAGATGTGTATGTTGAGAACAAGGGATGTATGTTTAATTTACATGGTCACCGAGTGAGGGTGGGTTGTGATATAATAATATATATGAAATATTGTGAATATTAAGTGAAAAAAAGGCTTGGAAACAAAGGAAGTTATGTCAAAATTTTATGAAAAAATTAAAAGACTTGTTAAGTGTGTACAACACCTTTAAATAGGTGGACAAGATGTCAAAGGGAGGGTTTAGAAACCTTGAAGAAATAGGCTAAAAATGTAAGAAAAATTGCTTGAAAAATTTTGGAAAAACATGAAAAATGAATGAGAAACCAATTTATCCAACCAAATGATCTTTTATTTACTTTTCTTCTTCCTTTCACTCACTCCCCGGATTTGTGGAAATTCGGGGCGCGATATGAGCTGTCTTGGGCTGCCCAATTTTTGCTTTGTCTACCGCCCACTTTTACAAGGTGTTGTGTCTGCTAACCTCTATTGCAGTGTTGTTGTGCCCACTTCCCACGGTTGCAGTCTCGTGGCCTTTACTTCCCACAAATTTTGGGGTTGTTGCTTGCTGGTGCTTGGGGCTGTCCTATTGTGTTCTGTTGGGCTGTATTGCCTTGGTTGTGCTGCTGCTAGGGGCTGTTTTGTGCTGGGTTGTTATTGCTTTGGCTGTGTTGCAGCTTGGGGCTGATCTGCTATGTTGTGCTGGGCTGTTATGGTTGCAAGTAACTGTGATGTGGCATTTCAGTGGTGTTAAGGGGCTGAAGTATTAGTTACATTCTCCGTTTTTTTTTTGTCTACTAATGTATTTTTGTCAACAAGTCTGTGGGAGATGCCCTTTCTCAAGTATTCTTACAGACTTGTGTTTCAAGTCTTGGCTATGTAGTTTTTTGTTTGATGTTCGTCTTTGAGTCCTATGTGAGTTCATTGTACATTTTGTGGGTGATTATCCTTGTTTACCTATTTTATTTTAATACATTTTACCTTCCGAAAAAAAAATGTTGATGTCTGAGTGTCACATACTACAAGGAAGGACTCCATTGATTATGAGTAAATATTGAATGCAACGGTGGTACCATGTCATTATTGATGACATAGTATCATCAATTGATAATAGAACTCTAAATAGAAAATGTGAACTCAATTTGGTCTTATATGGTAGAAGTGTGGAGAGTTATTTACTTACATAGTAGGTTAGTTATTGATTTTTGTAGGGTCCATCTACTTATTTGTTTTAGTATTATTAGTTGATGATACCACTTCATCTAGCCACATGGTATCACCATTTTAATGAATATTTTCTCCTTGATTAGAGTATTTTTGGTTAAAATATAACATTTGAAACTTGAAGGGTCTAAGTATATACGTCAACAAACTTCAGGGGGTCATGGTGTAATTTACTAAGAACATTGATGGCAGGGGTGTACGCGTTACGCTCGTACAAACTTCAGGGAGTCTGTAGGTAATATTTCAAATGTCAGGGGATCTGAGTGATTAAGTGACAAATTTCAGGAAGTCTAGATGTAATTCTCCCTAAATTTTATTAGGACATAAATTTATTGAATAAGAAAAAAAAATAGATTTCTAGTTGATAAGTGTGAGGAGGAAGTGAGGAGTGTGGTGTGAAACGTAGAATACAATGGAGACAATAGCTAAATGAGTCATGTTCTTTAAGCATGACAATGCATACGTGGTGTGTCTTTTGTGCTTTAAGTGAAGAAGGATGTATGTGTAATACAAAGAGCTAAACAAAAAGAACTAAGGAGATGGTGGCAGCCATGCATATGAATTGGCTTTGGCAATGCAACGTGAAAAACAAAGGGAATGTGGAGGGAGAAGAGTAAGGCAATTTTTAAGCATGACAAAAGCACCAGGAGTGTTATATTATAAGTGAGATCTAGGTGAGTAAACCGTGAGTCCATGAGGTTCGATTATCAAATTACATGGGATATGTAATTCGAGACTTGCTCTCGGTAGTACGATCGGGAAATTTATGGTGTGAATTAAAATTTGTGTAAGTGGTTTAGTTCATAATATACATTCTTGAAATTGGTGGTGAATTGAGTTCGGTCCAAGAAATTGTAATTTTTTTTAAGTCGAATTACTTATCTATTTTTTTTTTTTGGCGATTTGAACAATTGTAATTAAAATTTTTATCGAGAGATTTATTTATTCAATATTGGTGTATTTAGTGTTCTAAGTAATTTATGAAGTCGAATCGTGATAAATATTTATTTGTTCCAACAAGAAGTTCCAAAATAGAGTATAATGGATTCATATCTATTTTCAGTAGTATTTTTTTTTTTAACTTTTCCTATATAACATCACTTATATGAAAATGGGACTTCTTTGTTTTATACTAGTGAATTCTTCATCTATACACTCTTGATGATTTAACCCTAATAGAAATTAATAGATGGAGGTTTAATCATATGCGATTTCACGTGCTACATCTTTCTTATGGGCATTGAACCTGTGGTCTTTTATGACAACAATGATACACATTAAAAGAATGCTCCACTTGTCGTTGGAAGAGCGACCAACGTCATGATAAGATGGTATAGAGAAGAGCTCTTTTTTAATGCTATATGAAAATTAGGAAAAATTTCACTTTATACCTTAAAAGATACATCTTTTCTCACTTGGTACCCAAAAATATTAATTATTCCATATTATACTCTCAATCTAACACACTTGTCGCATGTGAGAAGCACGTGTTCTCTTATGGACAAAATAGTAAAACACCACCTCAGACCCCACCGTTTGCCTATATCTATGTCATTTTTGCTCCAATGAAGCCCTCAGTGTAATCCATGTAGAGATAAGACAGAAGAACAAAGAAGAAGAAGAAGAAACTAGAAGAGGAGGAAGAAGAAACCAGAATAGGAAGAGTAAAAAATCAAAAGAAGAAGAAGATGCAATTGATGGATTGTTACTAATACTGTGGTCGAATGGCCACACTGAAGGCTTCATGGATTGATTCCAACCATGGGCATAGGTTTATGGCGTGCGATAATCATGTGATGAGCTTTGGTTCATAGAAGCAAATTTTTTTTACCACATTTTTTGGGGTTTTGCATAGTCCACTTGTGCAATTTTTATTGGTTTTTGCCAAGGTATTTGCTACTTATAATCTTTGAAGGTTGGGTTTGTGGATATTTCTCATGGGTGGATCCTCCAATATGTGTATTTGATTACGTCATATAATTCTTGAATTGTTGTGTCATATGTCAAGGCTAGAGACACAGTTACAGGAAAATAAAGCAAAGGCGAGGAAGCTGTGGTTCTGCTTGATTGATTTTTGTTTGCTCATTATAATGGTTCTGTTGCTACAAGATCCAAAGTGGTAATGATAATTTAAATGTGCAGGTTCCACAGAATGGGGTAATGCAATTGAAGCTGTTGTAATTGATGCCTTTGTATGGTGCAATAGATGTGCAAACTAACATCATAATATGATGTCATTGTATGGCGCAATTTTGTTGTTGTTGTATGATGCCAGCTTGTATAGTGTATGGTGCAACCTATACAATAAAATCCTTATTAATGTAATATCAGTTTCCTTATTTTTGGTGCATATGGAATAAATACCAATTTCACATAATGCACACATCATTGCACAAACTCAAACGTTGAGCCAAAAACTTTAACAAAAGAGTTTCAGCAGTTACACCAAAAGTTCATCAATTATGAATTACCATTACACCTGTTATCATATGACCATATACAAGTCATTCCACAAACTCAAATATTGAGCCAAAAACATTAGCAAAAGAGTTTTAACAGTCACATCAAAAGTTGAACTATCAAAATAAAATATGGTTGCTTAAAATTCTTGACAGTCCTAACAATTTCTAAGTTTTTGAGAGAGTTCCATGAGTTCATTGGCTTGAAAACCTCATGTGTTCCAATGCTTTGTGTTGCGGGAGCAACACCATGGTCAGATTGTGGTCTCAGACTGTTGTGAGATGCAATTGATGACCTTTTATTCCTTCTAATTTGGATCATGTGTTAGCAAAGTTAAATACAAAGTAATATTTGAAAAATATTGTAATCATGTGCGAGATGATTTAAGCACAATGAATGAGATAACAAATATTTCCCTTGGTGAGCTCGAGTTTGCTTGGAAAGTTGAGTGTCCCACAACAAATGACTATTAAGAAAAAATAATGAACGACGATGGAACTCTTTACAAACGATCTACTTATGCGTAAGTTCTCAAACAAAGTTCTGTCACTCAAAAAATAATGGTTAGAAGGCGCCAGAGTGTAACATCTACGTTCGCATGACTCCTCCAACACCTGATTGGTTCATTAGGAGGGTAACATCTGGTGTATAGACCTCGAGCAGAACGCCTTCCCCTTCATGTATATGCTCGGATCCCCGAGCAGTTAATGCTCACTTCTCTGACTTCGCCGAGCAATAAATATGTCTCATCCTTATTTGGGGTCATTTAATGCACCCTAGTTGTGGCTGCACACATGTGGAGGCATTTTTGTCAATCACCCTCCAATGGGTTAAGAATTAAATGTTACGTACTCCATACACCTTCCTCATTGGTTACTAAACTGTCTTCTCAACAATTATGATTGCCTTGGGAAAGGGGATTGATGATTGATAGCCAACCCTGCTTCCAAGTCATGGTGCTTTGTTTTACCTCAATCGTGGGTATGCTTGCATTTGCTGACCTTCTCTTTTTTCCCTAGGAATCTAACATCATCATTTTCCTAACAGTCAAGACACCTGTTCGTATTTCGGCGGTGTGAATGGCTCGATGTCAAGGCTCTGAATATGGCAACGAGGGGAGGGATTATTTTGAGCTATCCCAAGTAGAGGACACATGTCGCACATGGAACACTCCAAGGGCATTTATGCCGAGGGCACATGTCACTAAGGGGATGTTCCTGGAGACCAAGATGTCGAGGACACATGTCAATCAGGGGACGCTCCGAGGGAATACATGCCGAGGACACATGTCACTCAAGGGATACTTCAAGGGCATACATGCCGAGGACACGTGTTACTCAGGGGACACTTTGAGGACAAAACGCCGAGGACACTTGTCGCTTCCCCATAAAACTACGAAAACGTTCCATCAAATCCCAATTAAGGATTTATTGTCCTACATACAATTTTGCTCTAATTGTTGTATTTGGAAACTTCCAAATGTGTGATGGATCTGGATTTGGTGTTCTTACAGGCAACTGTCTGATCCTTTTGAGTTTGAGGATTTGATGGAGCCTGACTTTGAGCAATTGATGGAGCTTCTAGAGGAGGTGCATTTTTATTTTTTTGGCCTTACTACCAACGTTTGTCCTATTTGTTGTTTCCCTATTGTAGGTCTCTTACACTTTCTCACGTTGTGGCCAATGCCATCACAATTCCCACACTTGATAGGCTTGTATTAATTCCTCTTTAGTTTTGTACCATTAATAACAAAGAAGGTCAATCCATACAAACGTGCATGATAGCTAGGACGAGCTTGTAGTTCACTTCTCTCAAAGCCCAACTCATTTCTTCTCTATTGAAATCAAAAGTTCGATTTCGTGAAGCACCAATGCTCAGAAAAAAGTAATGGCCAGGGCGATGATGGTTTTGGAAAAGGTTAAACCTGATGGCTTTATACCTTCATGTGTCCGACTGACTTTATCTCTCCCAATCCTAATGGCCAACACTTGAGTGATTTAGAAAGACATCAACCCATTCACATGAAAATCACATGATGAAGGTTTGAGGTGACAATTTATCATATTGTCCAGAGGGGAACATGTGCTTTTCACATGCAAGTGGGAGTTGACGGAAATAGCAACACTATTTAACGACAGGTGCACATTGTAACATGTTAGATTGCCGTGCAATGTAAGACAATTAATATTTTAGGCTTCAAAGTGAAAAAAAATGTGTGTTTTAGGCTACAAAGTGGAATTTTTCCTAAAAATTATTGTAAAATAAAAATAAAATTATCATTCAATCTAATGAGGTATCTACAAAACATGATTGTAAGGATCGACCCATCTCATTTTAGTTGTAACTTGATCTGATTAATTTGAAAACCCGAATATTAATACGAAATACATAAAAAAAAAATACCAATAAGTCATATTTTTTCTCATAAAAAACAATTGAGTCCAATTAAATTTGGTACAATCAAGTTCTACTTTTCTTTCTCACCTACAAAGCTCAAAGAGGACATCTATTTGTACACAACACAGGTAATAGATCAACATTAATCAGCGATTTACCAAGTTCTTCAAACTCTGTCGATGAAGAAAATATTCGGTGCCTGCAAGACACCACGTGACCATGTTTTTCAATATACATCTCTATATTCATGTAGTATTGCAATATAATCAACGAGTCGTATCTACTCCCAAAATATCCATTTTTATTATATCCTAAAAACCATTATGGTCATATCCTAATTTATATCGATCCTATTATTAATTAAATCCTACATAATCTTTTATGAATTATAGAAAAATGTTTCATATGTTGCTTCAACCCTTCATATCTTTTTTACTTGGAAGGTTATTTTATTCACAACCAACACAGAACAAACTTCGGTTCATGACAACTTTTCTTTTTGAATTGGCCCAACTTATTTAGTGGTCAACATTTAAGATGCTAACTCAAGCTTTTAAGACCAGACAAATTGTACACACAGACACCAACCTCACAAAGTGGTCCTTGACAGCTTTGCTCTACCAGACTAAGGATCGTTCATACAAGAGGCTGGTCAACGTTTGTTGGTGATTGACCCAGTAAAGTGAATAGACAAAATTGGAAAAATGAAGAGAACTATATATAATAATTTTATTAATTTTTAAGAATACAAAGTTGGTTATTGATGGTGCTCGAAATTACTATACCCAATTACAGAACAATGATTGTGTGAGGTCTAGTGGGTACTTTGTGAATGTTTGGGCTAACAAGAAAATGAATATAAATAGTTCACCTTAGCCGAAAGACGAATGCTACATTCACTGTAATGAAAACTCTTGCTCTTTAGAATTTATATTCCTTGAAAAAGAAGACAATGATTACAGTGGGTTACTTGGTTGAGAGTCTTTTCTTACACAATATATTGTAAATAAAACTCTAGGGCACCCTTTTTACAGTGTTTTTGTCTTCTACTTATACATGTGACCATCTAAGGTTTTCTGTGATTCTTTATTTTCTTGGTTGATTTTGTAGTCCCTCTTCATTTGTCCTGTAACGGGATTTGTCACCCTGACACACTTTGTGCCCACGACCCTCAAAACAGAATGAATACAAATATTTCCTTTACCAGGAAATATATGTTCATTAGAATCACTAGAAGTTGTCCCCCTATCCTCTGGATGGTGTGACGGGAGCTGTTTGGGATTTATCCCGTACCCAGCTTCGAGTTCCCGAGCCTGGTCAATTTTATCGTGCTCGAGATGACTGAGCAGACATATATTGAGTTGGACGTCATTAGACTTTTTGCCTTGGGTTGTGGGCCACTCTCATGACGAAGCGCTGCAGGTGGGCCGCTTAGGTTGCCATATAAAAGGGGGCCTATCGGGTGTTTTGAGTTTTGAATGAACTGTCCAAGCTGAAATCTATCATTATCAATTGTAAAAGAAAATTGTTTCTCCAAATGTCAAGAAAGATGAAAAAGCTTCTAAATAATTTTTACTAAATCTATACAGAGACTCAAATTCATACACAAATCTTTAATGGTGATATTTTACTCCCCTTTAAAGATTCAATGATCATATTTTATCATATTTTAAATTTGAGTTTGTCCTTATTTAAATTTGAGTCTCTTTATTGGAGAGGTTTACCAAATCAAACTTTTGACCCTTTTTTTTCAGTCAAATTTAGGTAAGGATTTGAATTTTTACTGGAGATGCTTTAATGAGTGAAACCGTAAAAATACCCTTACCAAAAGGATAAACAAAAAATACTTTAAATTTCATAAATTTTTTTTGATTTAAAAATGACTTGGGTGATAAGCTTATTTTTTATTTTTCTAGATGGATAAATAATAAAAATAATATCTAACCAAAAAAAAAGAAGAAGATGGATAAATAATACGAAATGGTTCAAAAGAAGGGATGATGTTAGGAGTGTTCATGGGCAAGGTTGAGCTAGGCCCGTGAATTTTTTTTTTGGGTTGGGCTTGGGTAGGGTAGGGTCAAATTCTTATTCAAGTGAGTTATCAGCTGAGCCGAGCCGAGTATAGTTAAGAGTAAAATTTTTTCGACTTAATATTTTTGTAAATTATATTTTTAAATTAAAAATAGAGTCAAAAAAAAATAATAACGAATATATTATTTGAGAGGAATTATTTAGTATTTAAGTAAATAATGAATAATACCATATATTACTAAACTTAGTATTTAAGTAAATAATTTTTTTTTGTTTGAGACGAATATGCACCTAACTTTCAATTATTAGATTTTTTTTTTTTAACCAGAAGGGTGAACGGGGGGCTGACAAGTTTTTGGACCAAGTTTTAACAAATTTTGCAAGTGAGCTAATGGGCTGGGTTTTGCGTCGAGTAATGGCTTGGGACAGACCCAAGTCTCCTCTTTGAGGGTATTGGCCTTAAGTTCGAACGTGCTAAGTAATAGGTTGGGTAAATTGTAAGGGGTACACAAAATTAGACTTATTTAATAAAAAGTCCACATTAAAAAAAGTAGAGTTATTAAATACTTAATTTTGATATTTATTTGTATCCAAGTACATAATTTGAATTTATCTATTTTTATTGTAACATTTTTGCCCTCCATTAATCCATGTGTATTTAATGCATCACTTTTCTTTGAAAAGTGATGCATTAAACATCTCCATTAATCCATTCATATATATATATATATATATATATATATATATACTTATGTATATGTATATATATACTTATGTATGTATGTATATATATATATACTTGTTGTTAAATCTCTTATCTAAATTTTGAATTATCTTTTAATACACATTGATTGATGCAATTTTTTTTTTTAGAAAGTCGTTTTATTTTTAAATTAATTTAATATCCAAATAGTATAATAGTGTAACAATAACAGTGTAACACTAACAATAATAGTGTAATAAATTATTTACACAAAATATTGTACTATTACATTTTGTCAAATATATAGTTTCATATAATTTTATTCAAAATAGTTCATCTATGTTTTGAATTTATTACCATATACACAAAACTACTGAACACTGTTTTTGTTACAGTGTATTTGTTACACTGTCTTTGTTACAATGTTTTTTTTGACACTGTTATTGTTATACTATTACATTATTTGAGTATTAAATTAATTTAAAAATAAAATTATTTTCCAAAAAAAAAAAAACGCTTGAATGAATGTGTATTAAATATAATTTGAAAACAAAATCACTTTAAAAAAAATACGCATGAATCAAGGTGCATTAAAAATAATTCAAAATTTAAATAAGAAATTTAACAACAAATATATATATTTATATATAGAGAGTAGCGCGATCATGGAAGCTGCGCACCAAAGTCTCTTGTGGATATTTTTCCCATGAACCGTTAGATCGTAATCCAACGGTTATTAGTGAAAAAAGATAAAAATTAAATGGAAAAACTTACCAAGTTAGGCTATTAACTAAAAGGAAATTTCATTGTAAAAT
Source organism: Ilex paraguariensis (assembly GCA_963454935.2). Taxonomy (NCBI): domain Eukaryota; kingdom Viridiplantae; phylum Streptophyta; class Magnoliopsida; order Aquifoliales; family Aquifoliaceae; genus Ilex; species Ilex paraguariensis. The sequence goes on from CAUOFW020000928.1 coordinate 63,583, forward strand.
TAATTACAATCTTTATCATATTAAGAAAGTATATTTAACTTTTTAAAATGATTTTTTTTCCCAAACGGATTAGCCCCTTGACTCAAACTGGTTTTTACCAATTGTTGCAACCTATCTAAGATTGATTTCTTCAATCCATTTGAAAATAAATTATCTCTACTGATAAAAAAAAATTCAGATTGAATTCTTAAATCTTCATTGATTAGAATTTTGCTCTATTTCCGCCATAGACATGAACTTTATAATTGACTCACATAAATTTGTGTGCGCTATATTTTTATTTTACTTTCATATTTATTTACGATCTCATGAGTAGCAACTCATACGCTTCATCCCAGTTAACAAAATGGCTAGCAAATAACGTGGAAGCATCCCAAATTTTCTTAGCACATGCCTGATGGTTAGACAGAAAGCTTGAACAAAAGACTATACACTTTAATTCGGTGTTTTAAGTCTGGCAACAATTATTTTTTTAGCCTTTACGCATAACGCATATTTATTTCGATGAATGCAATATGAGCATACTTTCATACTCACAATCTCTATGATCCATCTAGTAAATCATTTATTTTTTTCAAGTCTTCTTTTCACCAAGTGCATATTGATTCGTTCAATTTTTTTTTTTATCTTTTTTCAATTATTTTTTCATTTTTAGAGTCATTTAAATTGAATTACAAATTACCCATCCAAAGTTGGTGTAACCCAATTTGACTCAATGAGTTCACCTGTGTGACAAGATTTTTTTTTTTTACCTAATTTGGCTGAAATTATTTGATTTTAAAAGGTTAATTTAGTTTCCTATGATAAAGATTGTAATCAATATGACAATGAAATTTCCTTTTTAGTTAATAGCTTAACTATGTAAGCTTTTTCATTTAATTTTGGTCTTCCTCCGATAGTAACCATTGGATCGCGATCTAACAATTCATGTGAAAAGTACCCACAAGAGACTTTGGTGCAAAATGTCCATGATCGCGCTATATATATATATATATATATATATATATATATATATATTAATAAATACACATGAATTAAGATGCATTAAATACGTATTTATATGTATTAACAAACACACATGAATCAAGGTGCATTAAAAATAAGAGATTTTGAATTAAATGACCCTAAAATGGACATTTATGTCTTTTTAACTCACATTTTATTCTATGTATTTTTTACCAAATAAGTCTAATTAAGTGTACCGACTTCCAAAGAACTCTATTAAGTCTATTGAATTTAGGATTTATTTTTAACTTGAGTAACGAGTCCAAAATCCGACTCATGGACACCATAGCGATGCAAGGTTCGGAGCTACACGTACAGATCATTGGCTATTGTCACAGTCTGTCAGACAACTGGAGAGAGAGTGGGTCCCATGAAACTTGCCCGTGAAAAAGACTAAACAATTGTTGTGTCCCTGGCGTTGAACGAAAATAAAAATTTCCCCAAATTTGTTAGGACATTTCCGATTCTTATTTAAATTTAGACTCAAATTTAAATTTGAATAAAAAAATTTAAAACTTTGCTTCAATCCTTGACTCAAACTAATGCTAAATTAAGAAAAACTCATTTTTTACTCAAATCAAGGGAAATTTAAATATTTATTCAAATCTTTAACAATGAGATTTTATCACCTTTTAAAGATCTAATGATCATCTTTATTCCCTTTTAAATTTAAGTTTACCTTCATTTAAATTTGCATCTCTTATTCTTTAAATTTGAGTTTGTCCATTAGAATTCTTTATATCAAATCAAATTTTTTATTCAAATATTAATTTAAATTTGAGTAAAAATTTGAGTCATGATTGACGTTGCTCTTAGATATAATTGAACCTCTTATTCGTATGGGGTGAAAAATTGTTGAACTCATGTAGGCCACCAATTCTAATCAATTTGATTTGGACTCCGCTAATTTGGTCCACTTGTACATAGTAAATGACAATACAAGTGGACCCAATAATTAATTTGTTTTTTCCCAATTAGTGGTTCCAAAATCTGAACCTTTTGCCCAAAATAAAAAAAAAGTGCTACATAATTCAGTGAAACAAAAACGTTAAAACTCAAATTAATATCATTTTTTGGATGCCCGTGGGATAAATGAACTCCACTTACAAAGTTAATTGAATCCAGTCATCCAATAAATGATATGTATTTGAGTTAGAACTTTTGGATTTCATTTTGATTTTGTAGTATTGCTAAAAAAAAAATCCGAACCATAGAGGCTAAAATGCTAATTTTCGGCAACTTTTGTACCATGCTTCCATTCTCCTTCCAGTTCCGCCGATTTTTGGTATGATTAATGCTAGGCAGAAGGGATGCATTTTCCATCCCTTTTTCCTTTCTTTCAATTTCTATTTTTCTTCTTCACCAAACAATTCCATCCTCCTAATTTTCCATTTAACCAAACAGCCCCTAAGTACAATTGTTGGGAAGAAAATAGAGGCGGACCTGCTGCTGTGTTTTGTTGAAAATTTTGAGATCAGTTCTTTTTTTTTTTTTTTGCTTTGTGTTGTATTGAATTTTGATGACTCTAAGTGCTCGTTTGACTTTTGAACCCAGTTTTTCATCCGTCTTGTTGTTAGATTTTTTGCTGCAATTTTTGTTATTCTTCGTGTTTGGTGCGATCATTATCAGAGCTAGAGTTTGAAAATTGAGAGTTATACTGAATTTAGGTTTTGAAATTTGGGTTTTTTTTTCCTTGTGGTGTTCTTGGATGTAGAGTTTCTAGATTCAAGCATCTATGACAAGAAACCCTGGGCCTGAACATAATCTATATGAAGCATTGATCAACACAATACTAGTACGAAGAAAGATGATACTTTGCACTGGAGGAGGGTTTATTCGTGTGAAAGACGTAGCTTTCCAACACTAAAATCTATTGCTGAAGGAGAAAACAAGCTCAAAAACAAGTAATGGAAAAAATTGAAAACCCCTTCAAGGATCAATGTCATGGCATTAGAATAAATTCTTCAAGTGGATTCCTTCCAATCTACTTCTTTTTTGATCTCATTGGAAATAATATAAATACAACTCCTATTTGATATAACTACTTGTGCAAGTATTTTTCGATTAAGAACTAATTGTATCTTATACAGATCATGAATTAATCTACTACAACTATAGAAAACCACTTTTTTTGCGAATTACTGCATAAAACATGGAAACAATTCCAAATTGACATAATTTAAAACTATAGTGTCTCAACAAAAACAATCACAAAACATGAGGACTTGATATGGAAATATATGTAATTATTTGTCAAATACAGTAAAACCACCCCCCAAAATATTTTTAGAAATCAAACTTATTCCACTATTAACGTCCCACGCTAAGGAGTGATTCAGTACCAGACATGGCTTTAGCAGAAACACTCCCCGAGGATGATGAAGGGAATGTCATAGCAAATTCATTTGAAACTTCATTCCCAAATAATGCAGCCCTGCCTGCAATATCCATAAATACTTCGGGCAAGATAACTTCCCCATCTAAATACTGCATCACTTGCCTCATGCTAGGCCTAGTCACCGGATTATAGTGCGAGCAAAGTAGACCTAACTTCAAAACCAACTCTATTTCCTGTACCACAAAATCACCTCCCAATCTCGGATCAGTTGCCTCAAGAATTGCTCCTTCTTTCCATTTCTGCAAAACCCACTGAACCAAAATCATATCATCAATCAATCCCTGTACCTTTAGAGGTCTTTGTCCACAAGCCACTTCCAGCATAAATGTCCCAAAAGCAAAGACATCTGTGCTAGTATTTGCCTTGCCAATTCTAGCAAGCTCTGGTGCAATATACCCATAAGTTCCAACCACATGGGTTGTTTTAGGGTTTTCTCCGTGATCATACAATCTAGCAAGCCCGAAGTCTCCTAGCCTTCCATTGAAATTGGCATCCAAAAGGACATTACTTGCCTTGACATCTCTGTGAAGAACAACTTTTTCCCACCCTTCATGCAAATATAGAAGGCCTGATGCTATCCCTCTAATGATTCGATAGCGTTGAGCCCAATTAAGGCTTGGTTTTTCATTGCTGTGTAAAAACTTGTCCAGACTACCATTGGGCATATAATCATAGACCAACAGTAGCTCTCCCTTTCTCCGGCAATACCCAAGGAGGGCCACCAAGTTCCTATGTCTTAGCCTACCCATACTAACAATCTCAGCCACAAATTCCTTCATCCCTTGTGTTGAATCATGGGAGACTCTTTTTACTGCTACTTGGGCATTGGAAGAAGGAAGTACCCCTCTGTAAACCTGTCCAAAACCTCCTACTCCAAGAAGCTCTTTTTGGTTGAACCCATTGGTTCCTTTGTAGAGATCCTTGTAGGAGAACCTCTGAGGCCCATATTCCAATTCCCAATCCTCGAGTATTTCTGCATACTTTCTTCTCCTCTGTATGTAAGTAATCCCAGCCATAGTGATGATCAGCACAACCAATACTGTCGAGGCTGAGATTGCAACCTCTTGATGTAATTTTTGTTTGGATTTTCTGGGCCAGGGAACAGAAGGAAGTTTTGCTAGGTCTAGGCTCTGTGCTGGCCCAGTTTTGTTGAAGCTCCACCCCAGAATGTCGTGGTTGGTTATCGAACCTTTAATTGGTCCTGTAGCTGCAGAGAAACCAACATACATAGAGTCCAAGAAAACTGGAGAGAGATCAATGGAAGCCGACAAGAGAGGTAGATTTGGTTTCGCGATTCTGATGGGAGCTAATGTAACGATGATAATCTTTTTCACTCCATCATAATCTATCCAAACCTGCGTTGGGGTTTTACTTTTAAGATCCAAGCTCTTGTTGATCCCTTCTGTATTGGAAAAATATGACACCGGAGCCGATACAACGGATATTAGACCGTTCACATCAATTCCGACATGATTGTTATTTATATCTTCAAACTCAGGGCTCTGCAGAGTATCAAACTCAACTGCAAGAACATGGTTCGAGGCAAGGCCGTTGTTTGAAGAATTGAAAACGCCCAAAAAGGGTGCTGTCAAGCTTCCCTTGGTGAAGCTCAGAGATGGTGAGATGGTGAAGGCAAAGCCGAGGCCGGGAGAATATCCCGGTTTAGGAACAATGGCGAAGATGAAATAGGTGGAAAATGAAAGAGACTGAGCCGACTCAGATGAGGAAGACGTGTTAAATTTCACAGGAATTTGGTAGAAAGCATGGCCAGTATCTTGCTTTGAAGTGTTGGTTATCTGCAATAGGCCATTGGGAAGGATCTCAGCGAGACCATCAAGGTACAATTTAGCTCCACGGAAGCCATGGTAGATGAACTGCTTTTCATCTTGAGCCAAGGCTAAGAGTGTTATGGATATAAGGTGGAATATCATGAGATTAATAAGAGACCGTGGAGCCATTAAAGAACTGAGAGAAGGTTTCTTCTGTCTTGAAAGTTTGAATGCCAAAACGTTGATCTGATCAGATTAGATTATATCATTTGACTAGTATAAGTAAATATTGGGCGTAATGGCTACGCTGTATTTTTAGGTGCTACAATCCTTTAACGCTAATTCCGGACCTCACTATTTTAAATAATCATCTTTCCGTGTAAAATAATAATCGTCACATATTCAAAAAATTAGATTCACTTGTCCATTTGTTATGTTATCATTGGACAATTACACCTAATATTTACTCATGAAAAAGCTGGAACCAAGGAATACTTGCTAGCTAACAATGCTATACTTACCACATCATTTACCAAATTATATATCACAAATTAGATGGTTAAATCAGTGAAAGCCATTAACTTCCACCAAATATTCAATGTACAGAATTTAATACATCAATTATAACATAACAGTCTAATAAATAAATTTGAAAAGGACAGTTTGATCTCTTTACGACTTACTAATGCCGTGAGAAGTGGGAATGGGATGAAGACATGAAGACCAAGACATATGGGTCAATCTACATTTTATTTTATTTATTTATTTTTTAGGGAGACCAAGACATATGGGTCAATCTACATTTTATTTTATTTATTTATTTTTTAGGGAGACCAAGACATATGGGTCAATCTACATTTTATTTTATCTTATCTTTTTTTTAGGGGAAGGGGAGGGGAGGGAGAGGGGGACTTGAACTCTTGACCTTAAGAAAATAAGACCTTTACAAGGTAAGAATATCATTGAACTAAAGGCTCGTTGGTATCTACATTTTATAAAGGGGTGTAATTTTACATTATATTCAACCTTTGACCAACCTTTTTTCTTCTAGTTTGTTGTATTATTTTTATGGCCGGCTATATAAAACATGGTATTTATTTTTGATCCAATGATTTTAATGCTTGATTTATTCTTTTAAACCAATTATTATCTTCCAGTAAAATTTTTGTTTTGTATAATTTCTTGATTTGCTATTTCACAGTCATCAAATGCTTGAGATTCTCTATGAGTTAAATAACTGGTTATTCCACATTTGAGTTAATTAATTAAAATTTTTATAAGATAATTGATTTATTATTTACAATAAATTTAGGGTTTATCTGTTAGAGAACTTAATTTATCATAGACTCCTGGAATGGTAAATGCTTATAATCTGCAAGTGAATTCTGATGGGTCAAGTTCTAGGGCCCAACTCAAGTTATAAGCCCAGCTTGAATAAAGGTTCAAATAGATAAAACCCAATGGGTCCAACCCAAAAGAGGTCAACACACAATGAGGCTCATCAGGGTTCTAGGAGCTACGTCATCAAGGAGTAGACAATGCCATCCCAAGAGCCTTGTCCATGTCGCTTTGAAAGAAGCCAACCACGTCATCCTTTAACCTGATCTGAAGGTAGCTTCGTAACCGCCTCAGTCGTTGATTGAGATCATCTTAGTTTTTTCATTTTATCACCACAAAAATATTCTGATTGGGATCGTCTCAGTTGATTTCCCAATTGAGTTCAAAATCTAGATCATTAATAATTGTTGTATGGATTTTAAAGGGTATCCTCAATGATTTAATATTTCAAATTATTGTTTTTACTCCATCAATTTCTATGCTTTTGAACAAAACCAATTTCAAACAACTTCAAAGTATTTTTATTTTCTTTTTCTATGTGTTCTAAGTTTTTCACAAATTTCTATGGTATACTGTGTGCTTCTGGGTTATATATTACTTCACGACACTTGGGTTTGCATATTTTAAGTTGGAACAGGTTTTTGGTGCTGTTGCCGGAGATCTTGTTGGAAGACAAAGAGTGCACTCCTACATTGATTGAGATTTATTTGGTTTGTGATTCGTCAAAAATCCGGTAACTTTGTTCCACTTTTATTTTTCAGTATTTAATTTTCTATTATTTAATTTATTCTCCTATGCTTTTACCCCTTTATTTTTAATTTTTATATGAGTTCTTGGTATCATAATTCAAGTGGACATTTAATTAGAGAAGATTTAGAAGTTTTTGGTAATTTATTTAATTCTCCTGAACAATCTCACACATATAACACGATGGTTGATGATCTTCCTGTTAATAGAAGAAATAAGCCTAATAACTCTAATGATAGGAGGAGTAATCATGATGAAAACAATGTTGATAATTGAAATGTTAATGATGGTAAAACTTTCCGCGAATGTCTGTAGCCTACACGACATACTGCACTATCATGCATTATTTTACCTTTGTAGGCCACTAATTGTGTTTTTAAACCTATCATGATGGCATTACTTCCTAAATGTCATCTCATGGACTCTTTGATATTCCTTACCTCCATATTTGAGACTTTGAAGAAGTTTGTACTACATTTCACGACCAAAATGTGACTAAGAATACAGTTAAGTTGAAGTTTTCCCCTTTCTCACTGAAGGATAAAGCTAAAACTTGGTTACACTCTCTTAGACCTAGATCAATTGATACATGGCAAGAGATGCAGAAGAAATTTTTGACAAAATTTTTCCCACACAGCACAAATTCTTCAAAAAGACAAATCATGAATTTTTCTCAAAAAGAGAATGAAAATTTTTATTAATGTTAGGAATGTTTTAAATATCTTCTTGCATCTTGCCCACATCATGGCTGTGGAAGCTGACATATCATAAGTTTTTTCATATGAAAGTTTATCACCCCAGATGCCCTGATTTGTTGAGATGATGTGCAATAAAGAATTTATGGCCAAAGAACCTGATGAAGTCTTTGATTATTTTGATCATTTGGCTGAAAGTGCCAAATCTTGGAATACTTCATCTCTGGATTCTTCTAAAAATAAGAATTCAAACGCTTCATCAGGTGGAGGTAAATACCAATTGAGAGAGGAAGATGATCTAGGTGCAAGAGTTGCCACACTATTTTGGAAAGTTGAGGCTAGTGAATTCAGAAAGATTAATGAGGTACAATGTGATGCCCCAAAAATCGGAGGTCCTTTGTCAACCCGTTGATCACCCATCAACCTACGAAATACCCGTGGATATCGTGTAACTCGATATCACGCCATTATGCCCCATTTACCGGGATCTATAATTTAACAAAATTTGGACAAAGTCTCCTTTATACGGGGAGCTCTACCAAAAACACAACTTGTGCAATAATAAAATCACATGACTATCCGAGGTCCAATATACAACATTGACTACACCGGGTCTATTCATCCATACTCATATAACAACATTTAATCACATGACTCATCCGAGGTCCAATATATATCAATTCATACTCTCACGTCATAAATTTATGCATTAAACATAGTTAATACAAGTTCAAATTATAATCATTTTACATACATTACATGCCAAAAAGTAAATTACAAGTCTAGTTTTACAAAAGATCATTTAAAGCCAAATTTAGGCTTTTCTTCAACATTTGGGCCCCGATTGACAGCCTTCCAGTGGCGTGAACCCTGCACCTGAAATGTTTTCTCATATAAAGTGAGCCACGCTCAATAGGGTAGCTCCTACAAAAGCTACTACCCAACCTAAGTGCATATGAAATGTTCACATGCAACATTCAACAAACAACAACCATCTCAAACGAGGATATGCAATTCAATGTTAGAAATCACCATGTCATGCTATGACTTGAGATAAGACTCACTCATGCACTTTAACTCGAGCCTACTTTGGCTCCTACAACACAATGCAATGCCAATGTGTATAAATCCGCCATCGATGAAATACATCCAATGATCTTTTTAAAATAAAAATCATATGTCTTTATTTTAAAACAAAATCATGTATCTTTGTTGGATATCACACATCGAATGACTATTTTATAAAACAAAATCATGTGTCTTTGTTGGATATTAGAGTTTTGGTGTCACACCGTCAGCTCCGCACACCGATACATTTTTTTGGAATTGTACCACAGGGGAGTGTATGAACCAAATAATCGGGTCTTACATTTGAGGGAAAATTTAGCCCTGCTTGCTATACCCAACATAAGTTTTTTATACAAACTATACGACTCAGTCGAATCTTCGATCCAACTTTCCCTGAGCCCAAATGTCATCCACCAAGAATGGTGTTTGATCAACTATGCACACACACCCACACTCATGTCCCATGCTTATGGATACGATTCCTCTATGCAAATGCAATGTAATGTACCATTGCAATATCAATGTCATGCCTCATATGTAATGAATGTCATATGAGCTAATTTAACCACATTTAACATTTTCATGACAAATTATATCCAAAGCATATAACTTCCATAAGGTCATCACAATGCCAATATATATCATAAGCATATACCAACATTCACATTTAACAACAATTTTCCATAAGCATGTCATACACAATCTATGCAATAATACACTTAATTTTCACATAGGCATTTTGTCAAAGACCTTCAAGGCATCAAATCATGTTATCACATAAAAATGCCCATAATCATCACATAAATCAAAAAATCACATTTAGTGATTTTTGCATACTCAATTATCAAAATTCTAAGAAATCACAATCTAGCAATTCCTATGTATTCAAGTCAAGATAAAATTTATGCTACCCATTTCCAATACCCATTTCACATTTCAAATACAATAGGCGTTTGTTAAATCAAATCTAATAACCTACTCATTTCATACAATCATCCTAGGTTGGAAATAAACCTAAATAGAATGAAAACCCCACCTCTTGAAGCATAAAAGAACGTTGGTCAGCTCCAAGAATACACCCCCAAGCTTAAACTTTGATTTCTCCAAAATTTCGTCTCAGAAACTTCGGTGAAATTCGCTCTTTTTGGTATGTAAGCGTGTCCCTCGTTGAGGAGATCGACTTTAATTTTGCCTCGAGTTGATTCGAGCGACGGAGAGACGAAGATCGTAGAGGGAAGTCTTGAATCTCTCTTTTTTTTTCTTCCTTTCTCCCTCTTCCTCTCTTCCAACGTTAACACACTGGAATCAGCATAGATTTTTGTAAAAAAAATCAGATTTTTGTTCCTATTTATATCCTTTAACGTTTGGTCCACGTCGCGCCACACGCCCATTTTTCCCGGGTCCTTTTTTACTTCGAAATGATTAAATTTTGCTCCAGTTCAAGTTCAAATATTTGTTTATGAACTTTATTTAAATTATTTTTTAACTTTCAAAATTTTATTAAAAATTTTGTTTTCTGGTCACCCGAGACCCGATCGTCTCGTAAAATGTGAAAAATTCGAATATCTCGGAATCTAACAAAATTTGTTAGGGTAATTAGATTTCGCAAGATGAATTCAACGGTGAGGTCCGTTTTTGTCATCCGAGCTCCAAAAAAATAAGGGTTCTCAACCCGCACCGTAGTGGTAATTTATCGTTTTGCCATTTTTTCATAAAAAGTTTAAATTTACCCGGGTTTTACATACAAGTTGTTCCTCAAGAGGAGCTTTGTAGTATTTGTGAGATCCTGGAACATCCCACAAAGAAGTGCCCCTCAATTCTTGTTTTCAAAAAAATCTTACATTATCATGCAGATGTTGTGAATAATGTTTATAAGTAGTACAATAATCCCTATTCAAATACTTACAATCCGGGGTGAAGAAATTATCCCAATATCAACTGGAGCGGGAATAATCCTACTTCACAACCACCTCCACAAGGCCCCTCTATTTTGTGCCTTACACTCCACCTCCAAAGAAGAGCCTTGAGGAGGCAATGCAACAATTTGTGTAATGTCAGACCAACTTCAACAATAGTCATACTAACTTCAATAATCAAATAACTCAGGCTCTTAATGATATGAGAAATACCCTCACTAAGTTGGCCACTGTCGCGTCCCATCAAGAGAAAGGTAAATTTTTGGCATAACTACTGCTGAATCGTATGGTGAATTTAACGTGGGTGAATCTTCTTCATCTGATATTGCACAAGAGAAGATCAAGTCAGTTACCACCCTCCGCAATAGTAAAGTGATTGATAAAACTATTCCAAAGAAAGCCCTAAAGCCTAAGGAATGTACAAAACCTAAGGGAGAGAGTGATAAACTTGACTAGCCTAATTCTATAGAGCCCATGAGATGTTTGATTCTTGCTTCCTTCCCTCAGAGATTATTAACTCCATCAAAACTTAATTTAAACAATGGGATTTTGGAAATTTTCAAGCAGGTCAAAATTAACATTTCATTGTTAGATGCAAGTAAACTAATACCTTATGCAAAATTTTCAAAAGAATTTTACACTATTAAGCATATGCTAAATGCACAAAAGAAAACATTTTTAACTAAACAGGTTTCTTCAATTATTCAACACAATACCCCACCAAAGCATAAGGATTTTGGTTGCCATACTATTTCTTGTGATTGGAAAATTAACAATTGAACAAGCTTTATTTGATTTGGGGGCCAGTGAAAAATTGCGTCCCTATTTGGTATATGAACATTTAGGTCTTGGTAAGTTGCAGCCCACCACAGTGATACTTCAACTTGCTGACTGATCTGTTAAGATACCGAGGGGGATGGTGGAGGATGTGCTAGTCCAAGTAGATAATTTATATTTTTCTATTATTTTTATAATCTTGGATACTCATCTTGTTTTGAGTATTAGTGCTCAGATTCTAGTTATGTATGGCTGACCACTCTTAGTAACTTCCAATACTTTGATAAACTGCATGAATGATGTAATGAAATTATCTTTCGCCAATATAACCTTCAAATTAAATATTTTTAATGTTTGTAAACAACCTGGGGAGGTTGATGATGACTTGTATGAGGTGAACATGATTGAGCCAATTATTCAAGATAACTTAAATAGCTCTTTTTGTTCGGATCCACTTGAAACATGTTTTCTTGAGTACTCTTCTTCTTTAGATATTGGTGAAGAAAATTCCGAAATTAATAAACAGACCTCTATTTTGAATTCTTCACAGGTTCTTGAAGCCTCTGCCTGTTGATTTGAAGTATGCTTTCTTAGGAGTGGAGAAGACCTTTTTAGTAATAATTTTATCCCATCTTAACTCAGCCCAATAAGTTAAGTTACTTCACTTTTTTTTTTGAGCACAAATTTTCAATTGGGTGGAGTATTGATGATATCAAGGGTATTAGTCCCTTAGTTTGTACTCGTAAGATTTACTTAGAGGATAACGCCAAAACATCTAGGGGGATGCAAATGAGACTCAACCCTAATATGAATGAAGTGTTGAAACTATTGGATGTAGGGATCATCTACTGTACAACCGACATTAGTCCCACACAGGAAGCCCCAAAGAAATCTGGTCTGGCTATAGTTTCTAATGACGATAATGAGCTTGTGCCAACTAGAATAATAATTGGTTGGAGAATGTGCATAGACTACGTGAATCTTAAGTCTGTGACAAGAAAAGACCATTTTTTCTTGCTTTTTATGGATTAAATTTTAGAAAGGGTAGCTTCACATATGCTCTATTATTTTTAAGATGGTTATTTGGGATATAATCAAATTGAAATTGCCCTAGAGGACTAAGATAAAATCACTTTTACTTGTGCTGTTGGCATCTTTGCTTATCGAAGGATGTTTTTTGGACTTTGTAATGCACCTACAACTATTTTTTTTAGATTTTCATGGATGATTTTACTGTTTTCGGTGATTCCTTTGATGACTATTTATCTAATATGGAAATATTTTTTTACCAATTGTGAAGAGAAGAACCTTGTGTTAAACTGGAAAAAATGTCACTTCATGGTTCGAAAAGGAATTGTTCTTGCTCACATTGTCTCGTCTGAGGGAATTCAAGTAGATAAAGCTAAAATTGAATTGATTTCCAACTTGCCTACCCCCAACACCTTTAAGGATGTTAGATTTTTTTCTCAGCCACGCTAGTTTTTATAGGAGGTTCATAAAGGATTTTAGTTTTATAGCTAGACCACTTTGCCACCACCTAAGGAAAGACACACCTTTCTAGTGGAGTGAGTCTTGCCAAGAAGCCTTTAATAAGCTGAAGGGCACGCTCACTACTGCTCTTATTATTTAATCAGCAGATTGAAGTCTTCCTTTTGAAATCATGTGTGATTCTAGTGACTATGTTGTGGGAGCAGTTTTAGGGTAATGCAACACTACAAGAAAAAGGTTTTCTTGCATCAGCAATTTGCTGACTCAAAAGATCACGTTGCCTATTTGCGACGACAATGTGATCTTTTGAGTTGGTAAATTGGGGCTGGCAAGTAATAGGCGATGCAAATGCGTTGTTGCAAAAAAATTTTAGATCCGACATTTTTTGTTTGCATCAGCTATTTTCTGTTGCAAAAAACACATGTGCGATGGTTTAAATCCGTCGTAAAAGGTACTATTAGCCACAGTTGGGGACGATCGCAAAAAACCACCATTTGCAATGGTTAAAATCTATCGCAAAAGATACTATTAGCCACAGTAGGAGACCGTTGCACCAAAACTATTTACAAGGGCTTTAATCCATCGCAAGAGATATTATTAGCCACAGTAGGGGACAGTCTCAACAATCCCATTTACGATATTTTTTAACTGTCACAAAAGATATTATTTGCCATGGCAGTCGGTCGACGAAAAAAAAGTGATATTACTCTTTTGACGTTATTTGCATCTGCAACTTGCTTTCATAAATAATTTTTTTTAAAAAATAATTCTCTCTTTCACATGTTTCTTTGTACCTGTTTACATATCCAATACATTATCCATAACATCATTTGATTAAAATAATACGGCACATCTCTCAAAACAAAAGTATCTAAATTTAAAAATAAGAATATATTCAGCATAAGTAAATAGCATCTGAAATTTTAAAAACAAAATATTCTAAACTACGTAACGAAAATGTCAATGCATAATAAAAAAATTTAGTCTCCCAATGCTCCATTTGCTCTTTAATCATGCACAATATATACTCTCTACCCATGCATCATTTACTCTCTATGCTATCTACTCATTTGATAGCACCAGCAAAAGATACAATTTGTGTTATTATTGTCAATAATATATTTGGTTGCTAATTATATACATATTAATTAAGATAAAACATACATCACTAGATGGTCAAGCAACACTTTTTCCTACTGCCTATCCAACGGTAATTACACCAGAAAAAAGGTTTTATCAAATAAGTATTAGGCACTATTTTTTTTGGTTGATATCATTCCCAATTTTTTTCAAAGATGTGTACTGATGCAATATCCAATTTTTGAATAAAGCCAGTTTGACTTACTTCCACTTTTAGTTCCAAGTAGAAATTTCTTGACAAAGGTCCATGCCATCGGCTAGCAAACCCCTAACAACCAAATTGTGGTGCAAGTTTTCAGAGTATAGGGGAAACCTCACGTTGTAAAAAAGAAACAAAAATCGCCAAATTAAGTTAGTACATGGAAACCCCGATCTAATGATTGTGATAAATTAAGTTAGCAAAATAGATTTAAATAATATTTTTGAAAAAAGAAACGCATATATGAGAATAATCGCAGAAGTAATCACCTAATCAACAAGTCAATAATCGCCAAATTACACAAAACAAAACTTAATTCCCCAAAATATAAATTGTTATTTATTTCATTTAAAAAATAAAAATTCTTACAATTCTCACGTCTGTCCTCAATCAACTTCGTACCATCTTACGATCAAGTGTTCTCATCAAATACCATCAACTACAAATAATAAATAATAAAAAAAAGCAAGTTATAGAGAATCAAATGTAATTTAAAAAAGGGCACTACTACGAAAAACCAAATGAAAGTGAAATTAGTACTCAACAAAGCACAATCAACAGCCTTTTTTCGGTAGTCTGACCAACATGAACACACTCAACAGCCTTTTTTTTTGTTGCTAATTTTGAATATTAGTTCTTACCATGAAAAAATTCAAGTGATCGATATTATTCAGACTAGAATTAAAAGGAAACTGAAGAACCAGAAACCCTCTGACATTGACCCATAATAATGACTTGTAACATCTCTTTTAACAACCATGACAAGTAGGTGTAAGCATAGACACAGGCATACACATTTATTGTGCTCCTAGATCAGCACTCTCCAGATTTGGGAACAAATTGCACAAATATTACAATGGTGTTTGTGATACAAGGCCTCATATATAATCCACTGATTAAGTTTTCCAGCAATATTAGCCATGCAAACAGTTTCAACAAGTGATATGAAAGGATTTACTAATTAAAAATCATGAAATCCAATGCCCTTTTTTTGGAGAATGATGCTTTGCAGACCCATCCATGCCTCATCATCCATCTAAATCTAAAGATTCGTATATAAGAACCATAAGAAATCATCCATGTCCACTTCGAGTCTCAGTTGAAGCCATCAAAATGCATAATAAACCAAATACACTCCTAGTACTTAACTATCACACGTTAATGCAATTAGTCTGTATTCCTTACTTGAATGTAGTTATGAAAATATTTGGCACATATAGCACTGTGTCAAGCATATGTGCTTCATAGCTTCAAGGTTTAGGGTGATTGAAGACACGGACCAAGCTATTTTATAGGTAAATACCCACTCTAATTTCCCAACTACTGGTCCACTCAGGGTGTTAATAATCTTAAAGCCTAATTGCCATGATGGTATAAATCCTTCCCCTGAACTAAAAGGCTTAATTTTAGAAAACTAACCAGTGTTTCTCAGTTCTTGTGAACTAGACCAACTTGGAGAGACAACAGAGTCAAAATCTTTTATTGTTGGAGCAGCAATAATATGGCGACATAATTAAGTAAGAATCTATACAAGCATATTGTACATGTATCTGAATTAAGTAAGAATCTAATACAAGTATACTATATATGTATATGAACACAATAACTACATATATCAGCAGATGGCATGAAATTATCAACCAACTGTTACTATATAATCATAGATTTAACCAGATTAATCAACATTTTTAACTACAATTTCCAAAAAAAAAAGACAAATAATCTTCAAACAATAACTGAAAATCAAGAGAGGTATAATGTGAACGTTACCTGTCGAGTTCAAAGCAATGATTGATACAATCAGTCTATCAGAGAGAGAAAGAGAGAGTCATTCAAGAGATGACCGCTAGAGCTTGAAGGAAAGAATAAGGTTTCTAATGCTCGGTCAGTTGGTCCAGAGAGAGAGAGAGAGAGAGAGAGAGACTGCAAGCAAGAGAAAATAGAAGATGACCTATCGCCTACACATGTCTATTGTTGTTTTCGATTTATAGGGGGTGTAGTGCAGTATTTTCTTTGGTCTTGGGCTTACTCAATTTTAGAGAGACAGAGGGAGAGAGAAACAGAGGGAGCGAGAGAGAGTGGAGAGTTGTAGCCGGAGAAAAAGAAGGTGACGTGCGAAGAGAGGAGAGGCATGCGACAGAATTGGATGAAAAAGAAAGTAAGGGTTTTAATAGGGTAAATTACATCTAGACTCCATGAACTTTGTCACTAAAACACACAGACCCCATCAGGTATGACATATTACATTGACACCCCCTGTCAGTAACAGCCGACTAACACACCTGACATAATTAAGTGAATTAAGTGGGTTGGTTTTAATTATTTCTGTAAGGGTATTTTGGAAATTAAATTCTTAAAATATGGTAACATAATCAAAGTTTGACAGTGTTCCGAACGATTTTTAATGGTAGGGGTGTTACACACGTATAAACTTTAGGGGGTGTTAGTATAATGTGTTTTAGTGACAAAGTTCAGGGGATATTGATGTAATTTACCCTTTTTAATAATCAGCTCGTTTTGGTTTAGGCATTTACAACAGAAAAAAAAATAAACGCAAAAAGAGAATTTTTTTTTAAAAAAATTTACTTTTTGACACGCAACGATTTCCTATTGCAAATATACCATTTTAAACATCAGCATCAAGAACCATTGCAAAAAAAAATATTTTTGCCACTGTAAATATTCTATTGCAAAAAAAAAAAAAAGTGACGCAAAAACCCTAAATTCTTGTAGTGCAATGAGAAAAAACCACTTGTTATATACTATTCTAGTAGGACTTTGAACAATACTCAAATGAATTATTCTACTATAGAAAAAGAATTGCTAGCAATAGTATTTGCCTTAGATAAGTTTAGGTCTTATCTTGTGGGATCACCTATTATTATCTTCACTGACCACGTAGCTTTGAAATATCTGCTAACAAAAGAAAGATGCAATGCTGAAACTGCTAAGGTGGATCCTCCTATTGCAAGAGTTTGACATAACCATCAAAGATAAAAAAAAGAGAGTAAAGAATGTAGTGGCTGACTACTTGTCTAGACTTGTGAGCGATGTGTCAATAAAGATAATGTTGATCAAGGACACATTCCCTAATGAACTGTTATTGAATATTTCTGTATCATGTTGGTTTGCTGATATTGTGAATTTTCTTGTCACAGGTGATATGCCAACAACTTGGAGTGCACAAGACAAAATTTTTGGTTGATGTGAGAAGTTTCTTTTGGGATGACCCTTATGTGTTCAAGTATTTCCCCAACTAAATCATTCGAAGGTGTGTCCCAAATGATGAGGTAAATAACATTCTCTCTTTTTGTCATTCAAAGGCTCGTGGAGGTCATTTTTCGACTAGGCAAACTGCTGCAAAAATTTTTGAGTGTGAATTTTATTGATTAACTCTATTTAAGGATGTACAAAATTTTTGTAAGGCTTGTGAGTGATGTCAAAAGCTAAGAGAGACAACCTATAAGAATAGGAATATGATGGCCCTTAACCCTATTTTTATCATTGAGATTTTTGACTGTTGAGGTATCGATTTCATGGGTTTATTCTCTCCATATTTTGTACATTCTGATGGAAGTTGACTATATCTCAAAGTGGGTTGAGGCTAAACCATGTCGGCATAATGATCATAATTGTGAAGATTGAAAATTTGGATTATGCATGATTAGGGGTGCATGAATATTTGGTTGTGGATCAAATTGAGGGTCAATTTGGTGATCAAAAAGTTAAATCAATAATTTCCCAGTACTTGATTTAAGATGTATATAATTTTAGGGAAATAGATTTTTTTTATTAATTTTTAAAAATTAATTAAGATAATTTAAAATGATGGAATTGCCCTTGAGGTGACAAGTACCTCACAAAGAAACCCCGTTGGCAACTTGAGAAGGAGATGCTCTGCATGGCTTCCATAGGAGGCATGACTCATCTTCAAGGGTATAAGGAGGAAAAATCTAGTGAGAGAGAGAGAAAGAGAGAAGAAAAGAGAAAGGGAAAGAGAGAAGAAAAGGAATAAGTTCAGAGGAGGAAACGTTGAAGTCGGAATTACAAGTTTTTGTCGGAGTTTGTTTCGAACATCAAGAGATATATTCCTAACTTAATTTGGACACTAGGAATCCATGTACATGCTTAGACCAACTCCAGCCCCGACCTTTTTTTAGACCCTATTTTAAATTTGGATAAAAATGACTTAAAATCCTCTCCAATAGTAGACCCTTACTCATACTAACTGAAGGGAAACACTTTTCTAGACCCTAATGAAAGGAGACCCAAATACCATACCTTTTTTTTCCAATGGTCATAAAAATTCAAAAATGTCTCCAGAGGACTTCGTCTTCTACCCAGATCTCAACGGTTGTCGGTCTCGTCTTCTACCCAAGTTCTCAACAGTCGCTGGTACTTCCTTCATCATGTAAAATCTTTCTTTCTCTTCTCCTCTCTTCATTGCTCCACTCAATGTTTAGTGGAATGGGACAGAGATCAGATTTCTACACAAGCTTGTTTTAAAAAAAATATGGATTTGTATAATCTTTATACAGATTTCATAGATTTCTACAAAATCATCTTCTACTCAAGCTAATTTCTAAACACACACAAATAGATTTGTTTTCAGTGGAATGGTAAAAATCTAGATTTATATTCGCTCGAATGGGAAAAATTTGTTGTTTTTATATGGGTTTCATTGATTTTCTATGTTTATTGTGAAATGGGAAAAATCTATTTGTGCAATGTTTTTTGAAATTTTTGGTATAGGTTAAAAAAAAGAAAACAAAAATGTGTAACCGACAACAACAGAAGAGTAGTGAGACCTAACCTACTTGATGCATGTTCATCAAGGGGCCAACAAAATTCTAACCGCACCTGTAATCATTAAGAGGTATTTAGTAAGCATGATTCAAGTGTATATTAGGATAATAGTACATGAATATGTGCTCAGTAATACTGATTAACCCTAAAAAATGTGTTAATTAGCTAGGTTAATAAATGAAGCATGTATATAAATTAGGTTAAAAGTGTGAAGTTACAGAAAATTAGGGTTAATACAAAAATATTATATTTTGCAAGGTTTTGTGTGTAATTGCTGAAAATTAGAGGGATAAAGATGCACTAGTTGAATCATGCAAGGGATGCAAGTGTATTTACAACATGAACATGCTAGAACAAAGAGGAATTTCACCACAACAATCCAGAGGTTTAGCAATGTCTGGACGGTGGTGATGGCATCCGGACGGTGGCTAAACCACCTTACCCCTTTCTTCCACATTCTAGTAGATTCCTAGGCCTATAAATAGGCCTTGCTAGCTTGATTTTTGGAAGTCCTAGTCTAGGAGGGAGACACCAAGAAAGATCGAAGGGAGATTCAAAGAGAATTAAGAGAGAGATCTTGTCTAACCTACTCTTCAACCAAAATTTCTACTATTTCTACATTTCTATTATACCTTTCTACTTGGAGGGTTGAACTTCTTCAACCGTTGTGCCCTAATCGGTATTAAGGGTGGTCGTGTTTCAACTATTTCTCGGGGAAAGGAGTGCATGTGTTTTATTTAGTATTGTAATGGAGTTTTCCCACACCTCTTGCTTGTTTATAGCAATGGGGTATGACTAGTCCACTTTTACCCTTTAGTAAAGGGTGAAAATGTATATTATTAGTTAAGTTATGGGAATGCCAATGTTTAACTATGTTTTATTGTTATATATATCTCCATTATTGATGGATGATTATATTTATAATATGCTTATGTTTATGATCACCGAGCAGTACTTAATATTCTAAACCATACTATCTACTAGTCATGTACTTCATGCATGATACAGTGATGTACGCGATTGAGCATTACGTAACAGTCAATTAATTGATTATAGACGAGTTAAGTCTCGGCATAGCTAATGCTTTTGAATCAATGCGTAAATCGGAATCTCGTCATCAGTGAATCATCAACCTGCCGGTTGAATAATTGTAGTATCTCTTTTGAATGACTTGTCTTCTGGTTTACTATAGTTGTTTAACTGATGCACTATATAGAACTGCCGATTGAGTAATTCAAGTATTCCTCATGAATGTCTTGCCTTTTGGTTTACTCAAATTATTTGATTCTTGCATAGAAATATACCTTCTGGCTAACTTTAACAGTTGCTGTGTTTTGGTTCAATATACATCAAACCTACCAGTTGACTGTCCAGTGACCTGGGACTTAATTGTTGTAAGTTGGCATTGTCAATACTTAACCAATATAATGTATATAGGATCCTTGAACTGAAAGGTACCTTTTATACTGATGTTTGAGAGTGGAGAGATTTAAGGGATTCTAAAATTTAAAAATTTCAGGGACATATAGAAACGTGAATGATTGAGGCATAGACGGTGGAGTCATTTAAGGAATTCTAAAATTAAAAGATTTAGGCGGGTTTAAAATTTTCAAGGGTTAATATGGTGCGTTGGATCAATAATTTTGAAATTATTTGAGGCATTTGAACGATTTTATAAGTTTGGGGTTTGAAACTCTTTATACTTTATTATATAGATATATTAAAAAATTTCCTCAATGTTAAGTCAATTTTTTTAACTAGAAAAAATGAATTCTTTATATAAATTGTGGTGGACCAATGGTCTTTTATGACAGCTGGGATACATAGAGGTTCTTCCCCTTTAAATTGGAAGAGTGATTAGCTAGATATTGGGAATGCATTTCTTTCATGTTTTTTAACTAGTAGTTAATTGAATTTCATTCTCCTAAAAAGATAGTTGCTGAAAAAAAGGGGTGCAATAGCTCCACTTGTGAGGTTTTGAAGGCTATTTTTGTGCCTTTGTGTTATTGGAAATTATCAAGGTAAGTGATTCTTTGTATTGCTTGATATTGTACTGAATCTTTTTTGGTGATACAAAAAGTATTTTGAAGGTCTATATGTGATATTGTATAGCAAATTTGTTGTCCCTTATTTTTTTGCTCTATTTTGTGTTTCTTTTGCGTTGTTGGTGAAGTAATGGGCAACTATATACTCTCAACAAATTTGCTATCAAAGAAATATTTGTGGCTACATAAAATATAATCACTCATAGTCAAAGGATTAATCTCAAAAAAATTAAAACGATTCCCTAAAAGGCCTGAACATAATCTAAATGAAGCAGGGGTCAACACAATACTAATTGGACGAAAGATGATACTTTTCACTAGAGGAAGGTTTATCTGTGTGAAAGACAGTTTTCTAAGATTGTCTTATACTACAACTTAAAGAATGTAAAATCTAAGTGTAGGTTGTCGCAAAATAATAAAACTCGAAAGTCTGAGATCATGCCACAAGGAATTGGGAAAGACTTAGAACACAGGAAAAATAAAATAAAAATACTTTGAAAATTATTGTAGAGATTTGTTTGTTCAAAAGAATAGAAATTGATTGATAAAAAATAGAAATTTAAAATACCATAGCATCGGGGATACTCTTCCAATTCCAATCAACAACTATTAATTATCCAATTTTTAAACTTAATTGAGAATCAGCTGAGAAATGATCCCAACTAAACTATTTAGTGGTTGATTAGCCTCAGATATTGTGTTATTTTGATATTTATTATTTGCTAGTTACCTTGGGGAAGGTATTAATTGTGTTGAATTAATTAAGATTTGGATATTATCTTCTCTTTGTAGTGTTAGTCTAATTTTGCAGATAAACTAGTGGAATCAATAATGTGAAGGACAAAATACATAAACGGAGGAGATCCAAATCAATATGGATTAAAAGGAAGCATTTTGCCTAATGTGTATGGACGGTGAAAAAGAAGCGTCTGGATAGGAAGTTCCATAGACTATCAAGGAAAATTTGAAGGCTCGCATCTGAACGGAAGAATATGCGCATTCGGACGCATGTTGCTTAGAGGCCAAGACATCCATGCGTGTCCGGACAAATGAATACAAGCGTCCAGACGCGTGTTGGAATCTGCCCAGTACCACAAGTTGTTAACGAGAATTAGGTTTATAAAGGGGTGTGATTTTACATTATATTCAACTTTTTACCAGCCGTTTTTCTTTTAGTTTTTGTATTGTTTTTGTGGCCGGCTACATAAAACACAATACTTATTTTTGATCCAATTATTTTAATGCTGGATTTATTCTTTTAATTCTTATCTTCTAGTAAAATTTTTGTTTTGTATAATTTTTTGATTCATTGTGTCACGTACATCAAATGCTTGAGATTCTCTATGAGTCAAATAACTGGTTATTCCACGTTTGAGTTATTTAATTAAATTTTTTATAAGATAATTAATTTATTATTTACAATAAATTTAGGGTTTATCTGTTAGAGAACTTAATTTATCATAAACTCTGGGCACGGTGAATGCTTACAATCTGCATGTGAATTCTTAGACTTATTTGGATAATTTATTGGTTATAACTTTTGATTTTTTCATTTTATCACCACCAAATATTCTGATTGGGATCATCTTAGTTGATTTCCCAATTGATTTCGAAAATTGATCTTTAATAATTGTCGTGTGGATTTTAAAAGTTATCCTCAATGATTTAATATTTCAAATTACTGTTTTTACTCAATCAATGTCTGTGCTTTTGAATAAAACCAATTTCAAACAACCTCAAAGTATTTTTATTTTCTTTTTCAATGTGTTCTAAGTTTTTATCAAATTTTTATGGTACGACCGCGTACTTTTGGGTTATATATTACTTCACGACACTTGAGTTTGCATATTTTAAGTTGTAGCAGGTTTTTGGTGCTGTTGCGGAAGATCTTGTTGAAAGGCAAAGAGCACTGCTACATCGATTGAGACTTACTTAGTTTGCAATTCGTCAAAAATCGGGTAACTTTGTTTCACTTTTATTTTTTGGTACTGAATTTTCTATTATTTAATTTATTGTTCTCTGCTTCTACGCCTTTCTTTTTAATTTTTGTATGAGTTCTTGGCATCGTAATTCAAGTGGACGTTTATTAGAGAAGATTTAGAAGAAGTTTTTGGTAATTTATTTAATTCTCATGAACAATCTCACACATATAACCGGATGGCTGATGATCTTCTTGTTAATAGGAGAAATAATATTAATAA
Organism: Ilex paraguariensis; assembly: GCA_963454935.2. NCBI lineage: Eukaryota > Viridiplantae > Streptophyta > Magnoliopsida > Aquifoliales > Aquifoliaceae > Ilex > Ilex paraguariensis. The sequence goes on from CAUOFW020000928.1 coordinate 87,175, forward strand.
TTCTGATGATAGGAGGAGTAATCATGATGACAACAATGTTGATAATTGGAATGTTAATCATGGTAAAACTTTATGCAAATATCTGCATCCTGCACGACAGACTGCGCCATCATGCATTATTTTACCTTTGTAGGCCACTAATTTAAATTTTTAACCTATCATGATAGCATTACTTCCCAAATTTCATCTTATGGACTCTGATAATCCTTACCCCCATATTCGAGACTTTGAAGAAGTTTGTGCCATATTTCATGACCAAATTGTGACTGAGAATACAGTTAAGTTGAAGTTTTCCCCTTCTCATTGAAGTATAAAGCTAAAACTTGGCTACACTCTCTTAGACCTAAGATCAATTGGCACCTGACAAGTGATGTAGAAGGAATTTCTGAAAATGTTTTCCCACACACAGTACAAATTCTTTAAAAAAACAAATCAAGAATTTTTTCTCAAAAAGAGAATGAAATTTTTTATTAATGTTGGAAACATTTTTAAAGATCTTCTTACATCTTGCCCACATCATTGCTATGAAAAATGGAGCATTATAAGTTTTTTTATATGAAAGTTTATCACCCTAGATGCGCTAATTTGCTGAGATGATGTGCAATGGAGCATTTATGACCAAAGAATCTAATGAAGCCTTTGATTATTTTGATCATTTGGATGAAAGTGCACAATCTTGGAATACTTCATCCTTTGATTCTTCTAAAAATAAAAATTCAAATGCTTCATCAGGAGGAGGTAAATACTAGTTGAGAGATGAGGATGATCTAGGTGCTAGAGTTGCCACACTGTTTAGGAAAGTTGAGGCCAAGGAATTCAGGAAGATTAATGAGGTACAAGTTGTTCCTCAAGAGGAGATTTGTAGTATTTGCGTGGTCCTGGGACACCCCACAAAGGAGTGCCCCACAATTCTTGTTTTCAAAAAAAATATTACATCATCATGCAAATGTTGCGAATAATTTTCTAGGCCGTACAATAATCCCTACTCAAACACTTACAATTCGGGGTGAAGAAATCATCCCAATTTCAACTGGAAGGGGAATAATCCTACATCACAACCACCTCCACAAGGCCCCTCTAATTTTGTATCTTACACTCCACCTCCAAAGAACAGTCTTGAGGAGGCAATGCCACAATTTGTGCAATGTCAGACCAACTTCAACAATAGTCATACTAACTTTGATAATCAGATAAATTAGGCTCTTAATGATACTAGAAGCACCCTCACTAAGTTGGCCACTGCCGTGTGCTATCAAGAGAAAGGTAAATTTCTGGAATAATCGCCTCCAAATTTGTATGGTCAATTTAATGTGGGTGAGTCTATTTCATCTGATACTGTACAAGAGCAGATCAAGTCTGTTACCACCTTCTGTAGTAGTAAAGTGATTGATAAAACTATTCCAAAGAAAGCCCAAAAGCCTGAGGAATCTGTAAAATCGACGGGAGAGAGTGATAAACTTGACCAACCTAATTCTATAGAGCCCATGAGATGTTTGATTCCTACTTCCTTCCCTAAGAGATTATTAGCTCCATCAAAACTTAATTTAAAGAATGAGATTTTGGAAATTTTCAAGCAAGTCAAAATTAACATTCCCTTCTTATGCAAAATTTTCAAAAGATTGTACACTATTAAGCATATGCTAAATGTGCAAAAGAAAACATTCTTACCTGAGCAGGTTTCTTCTATTACTCAACACAATACCCCACCAAAGCATAAGGATCTTGGTTGCCCTAGTATTTGTTGTGTGATTGGAAAATTTACAATTGAACAAGCTTTATTTGATTTGGGGGCCAGTGTAAATTTTCTTCCCTATTCAGTATATGAATAGTTGGGTCTTTGGGAGTTGAAGCCCTCCACGGTGACATTTCAACTTGTTGACTGATTTGTTAGGATACCGAGGGGGATGGTGGAGGATGTGTAGTCCAAGTAGATAATTTCTATTTTTCTGTTGATTTTATTATCTTGGATACGCATCCTGTTTTGAATAACAGTGCTCAGCTTACAGTTATATTGGGCCGATCACTCTTAGTTACTTCTAATATAATAAATCAGCTAATAAGTTGAATCTTTATCCCCTATACATTTTCTCCCCAAAAAAATCACATCACCAAATTCTATCACATGTTCAATCATTTAATATTTAATTAATTTGTAGTTTAACACAACTTTTATTTCATAAATTATTCATACACGATAGTATACATATGTTGAAAAAAATTATTGAGTTATGCATTTGGAGAAAATTTTGACGCTCTTTTTAAGAAAATAATAGGTAAAAATTAATTTTTCAATTTGGTATAATGAGATCAATTTTTGAATGTTAGAATCTTATATTTTATCATGCCTTTAGGCACGGGTTATGACTAGTACTTTGATAAACTACATGAATGATGTAATGAAATTATCTTTTGGCAATATGGCATTCAAATCAAACATTTTTAATGTTTGTAAACACTATGGGGAGGTTGATGATGACTTCTATGAGGTGAACATGATTGAGTCAATTATTCAGGATAACTTAAATAGCTCTTCTTGTTCGGATCCACTTGAAGCATATTTTCTTGAGTACTCTTCTTTAGATATCGGTGAAGAAAATTCCGAATTTAATGAAGCAACTTCTAATTTGAATTCTTCATAGGTTCTTGAAACCTCTACCTACTGATTTGAAGTATGCTTTCTTAGGAGTGGAGGAGACTTTTTCGGTAATAATTTCATCCCACCTTAACTTAGCCCAATAAGGTAAGTTACTTCACATTTTTTTAGAGCACAAATGTGCAATTGGGTGGACTATTGCTGATATCAAGGGTATTAGTCCCATAGTTTGTACTCATAAGATTTACTTAGAGGATAATGCCAAAACATCTAGGGAGATGCAAAGGGGACTCAACCTTAATATGAATAAAGTTGTAAGGAAGGAAGTGTTGAAACAATTGGATGTAGGGATCATCTACGTACAACCAACAGTAGTCCCACACTAGTAGTCCCTAAGAAATCTGGTGTGACTATTGTTTCTAATGAAAATAATGAGCTTGTGCCAACTAGGATAATAACAGGTTGGAGAATGTTCACAGACTACAAGAATCTTAATTCTGTGACAAGAAAATACCATTTTCCCTTGCCTTTTATGGATCAAATTTTAGAAAGGGTAGCTTTACATCTGTTTTATTATTTTTTAGATGGTTATTTGGGGTATAATCAAATTGAAATTGCCCTAGAGGACCAAGTGAAAATCACTTTTACTTGTGCTTTTGGCATCTTTGCTTATCGAAGGATTGTTTTTGGACTTTGCAATGCACCTGCGATTGTTTTGAGATTTTCATGGATGATTTTACTGTTTTTGGTGATTCCTTTGATGAATATTTATCTAATATGGAAAAAGTTTTAACCAAGTGTGAAGAGAAGAACCTTGTGTTAAACTGAAAAAAATGCCACTTCATGGTTTAGAAGGGAATTGTTCTTGGTCACATTGTCTCGTTTGAGGGAATTCAAGTAGATAAAGCTAAAATTGAATTGATTTCCAACTTGCCTACGCCCAAGACCTTTAAGGATGTTAGATCTTTTCTCGACCATGCTGGTTTTTATAGGAGGTTCATAAAGGACTTTAGTTTTATATCTGGACCACTTTGCCACATCCTAGGGAAAGACACACCTTTCAAGTGAAGTGAGTCTTTCCAAGAAGCCTTTAATAAGTTGAAGGGAATGCTCACTACTGCTTCTATTATGTAATCACCAAATTGAAGTCTTCCTTTTGAAATTATGTGTGATGCTAGTGACTATGTTGTGGGGGTAGTTTTATGGTAACGCAATGAGAAAAAGCCAGATGTCATATAATATTCTAGTAGGACTTTGAACAACACGCAAATGAATTATTCTACTACAAAAAAAGAATTACTATCAATAGTATTCTTCTTAGATAAGTCTAGGTCTTATCTTGTGTGGTCACCTATTATTATCTTCACTGACCATGCAGTTTTGAAATACCTGCTAACAAAGAAAGATGCAATGTCGAGACTACTTAGGTGGATCCTCCTACTCCAAGAGTTTGACATAACCATCAAAGATAAAAGATAAAAAAAAGAGTAGAGAATATAGTGGCTGACCACTTGTCTAGACTTGTGAGCAATGTGCCAATAATGACAATGTTGATTAAGGACACATTCCTTGATGAGCCGTTATTGACTATTTCTGCATCATCTTGGTTTGCTGATATTGTGAATTTTCTTATCACAGATGATATGCCAACAACTTGGAGTGCACAAGACAAAATTTTTGGTTGAGGGGAGAAGTTTCTTTTGGGATGACCCTTATCTGTTCAAGTATTGCCCTGACTAAATCATTAGAAGGTGTGTCCTTAATGATGAGGTAAACAAAATTCTCTCTTTTTGTCATTCGAAGGCTTGTGGAGATCATTTTTTGACTAGGCAAACTGCTGCAAAAACATTTCAGTGTGAATTTTATTGACCAACACTATTTAAGGATGCACACAATTGTTTTAAGGCTTGTGAGCGATGTCAAAAGCCAGGAGGGATAACCTATAGGAATAGGAATATGATGCCCCTTAACCTTATTTTTATCATTGAGATTTTGGCTGTTGGGGTATCAATTTCATTGGTCCATTCATTTTGTACATTTTTGACGGAAGTTGACTATATCTCAAAGTGGGTTGAGGCTATACCACGTCAGAATAACAATCATAAGTGTGACAACTAAAATTTTGGAGACTTAAAACTGAAGTAGGTGGATGTGTGATTAGGGGTGCATGATTTTTTGGTTGCAGATCAAATTGAGGGTCAATTTGGCGATCAAAAATTTAAATCAATAATTTCCTAGTACTTGATTTAAGATGTATATAATTTTATGGAAACAAATATTTTACATTAATCTTTGAAATTTAATTAAGAAAATGTAAAATGATGGAATTTCCCTTGAGGTGACAAGTACTTCACAAAGCAACCCTGTTGGCGGCTTGAGAAGGAGATGCTCTGCATGGCTTCCATGGGAGGCTTGACTCATCTTCAAGGGGTATAAGAAGGGGGACAAATCCAGTTTGAGAGAGAGAGAGAGAGAGAGAGAAGGAGGGAGAAGAAAAGAGAAAGGGAAAGAGAGAAGGATAGGAAGAAGTTTAGAGGAGGAAACGTTGAAGTAGAAACTATAAGTTTTTGCTGGAGTTTGTTTCAAACATCAAGAGATATATTCCTAACTTAATTTGGACACTAGGAATCCATGTATGTACTTAGACCAACTCCAGCCCTGACCTTTTAGACCCTATTTTAAATTTGGATAAAATGACTTAAATTCCTCTCCAATGGTAGACCCTTATCCATACTAAAAAAAGGGAAACCCTTTTCTAAACCCTAATGAAGGGAGACCCAAATACCATACCTTTTTTTTTTTCCAACAGTCATAAAAATTCTAAAATGTTTCCAGAGGACTTCGTCTTCTACCCTGATCTCAACAATTGTCGATCTCGTCTTCTACCCAAGTTGTCAATGGTCATCAATACTTCCTTCATCATGTAAACTCTTTCTCTCTCTTCTCCTCTCTTCACTACTGCACTCAGTGTTTGATGGAATGGGACAGAGATCAGATTTCTACACAAGCTTGTTTAAAAAAATATATAGATTTGTATAATCTTAATACAGATTTCATAGATTTCTACAAAATCATCTTCTACATAAGCTAATTTCTAAACACACACAAATAGATTTGTTTTCAATGGAATGGGAAAAATATGGATTTATATTTGGTGGAATGGGAATTTTTTTTTTTATATGGGTTTCATTGATTTGCTTTGTTTATTGTGAAATAGGAAAAATCTGTTTGTGCAATGTGTTTTGAAATTTTTGGTATAGGTTAAAAAAAAGACAACAAAAATGTGTAACCAACAACAATAGAAGAGTAATGAGACCTATCCTACTTGATGCATATTCATCAAGGAGCCAACAAAATTCTAACCTCAGCTGTAATCATTAAGAGGTATTCAGTGAGCATGATTCAAGTGTATATTAGGATAATAGTACATGAATATGTGCTCAGTAATACTAGTGAGAATAAAGCTCTCAAAGAAGAAACTCACATTTAGAGTTACAATTGAATATTTCTCAGAAAGCATGAAAAGAAAGTGTTCAGGTTTTCATATATGTTTTCTTTCTTAAATGATACAATGAAAAAACAAAGCTTTGAAAATCTTAGCTGATGGTTCTGGTCTAGATGCATAACATGTGGAATGGGTTATGTTTTTTGCTTATTGATTCAATTGTGTTATGTTATTTGCTTATTTGAAATTATGTTCTATTATTTGAAATGTATAATGGGCAAAAAGAACAATATTTCATTATTTGCTTATCGATTGGATTGTATTCTTCGGTATCTTTACCACAAGGCAGTATCTTTGCTTTGTTTATTTTTGTTGGTTTATTGAATTTACATGGATTTGCTTTTCTTGTTTGGTCTTGTTTATTTGTTTAATTTTATTCTTCCAAGTCCAAACAATGGATGGTTATGAACTATTTGAGAATTCTTCAAGTTTAGAGGAATTTCATGGACTAGAAATTATTTCCCAAAGTGCTCCTATACGTGGGAAAGCTTGTAGTATATCAGAAGATGAAACACTTTGTAGATCATGGTTGGCCATATCCCAAGATCCGATTTTCGATAACACCCAAAGTAAGGCGGCATCCTGGGATCATGTTCTTGGGTATTTCTTGTCCCAACCGATTGTTCTACCACATCAAACCACCATTTCTTTATCTCATCATTGGTCTTTGATTCAAAAGGTAGTGAACAAGTTTTGTGCTTTTCTAGATCAAGTATAAATGAGACAATAAAGTGGAATTGGGCAAGCTAGTAAGGTAATTATTTTGAACAAAAAAATTTGAAGTTGTCTATACTTGTAGTTTATAACATTTATTCTTTTCATATTTCAAGTTGCTGAGGCCAAACTCATGTATTATGGTATTCAAAAAATAAACACTTTAAATATGATGCATGTTGGGAAGTTTTGTGCCACAGTTGTAAGTGGGATGACCTTCGAACGCAGTTCAAGAGACCTACTTCATCACCTTCAACTCCTTCAACTCCATTGTCCCTCAATTTTGAGACAAACAACCTTCAAAAGAGAACTCAAAATGACCCATTGGTAATATGGTTGAGAAAGAATGAAGAAAGAAGAAGATAATTCATGATTCAAGGTTTGATGCTATAGCAGCCAATCAAACTAAACTTATTGAAGTGTTGATGGGTATGTCTGATAAAGTTATTTAACATGATCAACCAAAGGCAACAGATCGTGAGAGGAAGGCTAAGAGTAGGGAAACCCAACTACAAATGTTAGCAATGATGAATAAAATAGAATAACAAAATGGGGACCATAAAATTATGTCAATGGATATGACCAATTTAACTACTATGCAAAGATCATATAATGAGGAGCTTCAAAGAAAAATAATTGATCGACAAAGTGCTTGCAGGTTTTAAATTCACTACACCAATTGGAAGAGCTATAGAGATAACCTTGCAAATATGTATTTGGTTTTTATGTAATGCTCATATCTGATGCTATGCACTTGGGTTGTTTGAGAGCATTTTATGACAAACATTTTATGGTTTTCAATAGGTTGGAGGGTTTACATAAAAAAAAAAAAAAAACACAATACTTGGACAACAATGAACAATGCAATGCATCAATGATCTTTGTTCACCATAATTTTTGAAGTCCAATGGATGTTTTTTGTTTGAGAGCAAACTCCTTGTAACTTTTGAACAATTATTATATCTTTTGAACTCTTTATAGCTTGACAATCATATTGCAAGGTAATGACAATCTTGTTTTGTTACTTGACAATTCTTAGTGGTTGCTTGATAGATAAAAGTTAAACAAGTAGACAAGTAGATAAAAATTAAATGACCGGGGTACGCCAGCCACCACCTGCATGTGTCTAGACAAGAAGAAGCTGACACTTGGCTTCACATTTCTGACACCACACATGGGCTTCAGCATACCTGGCACACATTAGCGACGAAGGCTCTTGCATGACATTAGCATTTTAGACACTCAACCATGAACGATTACTCGTAAAACTAAAAATGCACTCAACTCACTATAAAAGCCCTCATAAATGAAGGCTTAAGGTAGGGACCACACTGATCCCATTTTTTTAGTTTCTTTTTACAGGACCAAAGTTTGATAGTTGCTGCACTTCGAGGACTGAGCTCCGAACTCTGGAGTACCGTAGCCCTTTGACATATAGATTTTCTTTACTCATTGTTCCATCAGTTAACACCATTTGGGAGAAAATTGTTTTCCAATCCTTTCAAAACACTGTTTTCCAACCTTTTCACAATCCGAAACAATGGTCTCCCCTCCAGGCCTAAGTAAGAATGTCCCAACTGACAAGAATGCCATAGCTGCTAACCCTTCTGAAAACCAACTTGATGACCGAGCCTCTGTTGAATGTATACAGGGTGAGGTTGTCGCTTTGAGTCAATAAGTGAAAGAAATGGTCGAAGCCCTCAAAGTGGTACTCCAACGGCAGCAACAAGCACTTGTTTTGCCGCCTCCTACCTCGTCGAACCCCAAAACTATCAAAGACCAAGCAACTCGGCACTAAACAGTGTCAATGGTGATCCCTCTCATCCTCGGCAAAACTAGGATACCCAACAGGATCCCCAATCAACAACAGACAACCACATGAAGAAGTAGCAGACAACTCCCTTGATTAAGCGGACTAGATGAGGGATTTCAGAGCTCAGTTGGGAGACTTGAAGTATGCTATTGACAAAAAAGCTGCTCTAGCAGCCCATAGAGAAGTAACCCCCTTTACTCCTACTGTGGTGACCTACCCATTGCCCTATGGCTTCTGAATGCCCTAGATGAAAATTTTTGAAGGGGGCAAAAACCAAGTCGATCACCTTCAAAATTTTAAAGACTTGATGACATTGCATGCCTTCCTAGACAAGATCAGGTGCCAAGCGTTCCTAACCACGCTAGCAGGAATGCTCGCATGTGGTTTAGTAGGCTACAACCAAGTTCCATTTTCACCTTCTCCTAGTTAAGTCAGTCTTTTGTGTCACACTTTGTGGGAGGATAGAAACATAGAAACCAGCCACCTACTTGTTAATCATTAAGCAACATAAAGATGAATCCCTCAAAAGTTATGTTACTCGGTTTATCAATAAAGCCTTACAAGTAGAGGACCTTGATCGAGTCTCCCTCACTATTTTTCTAAGGGGTGTTAGTACCCCCACCTTTCTCTACTCTTTAGCAAAGACTCTACAAAGACCATGGTTGAAACACATGAATGTTGAAGACACTATTAGCACCTGACAAGATCTTTCTCCGTTAGGCAACCGAAGAACAGGAGATCTTACTCACCCAAAATAGTCACCCAGCCAAACCCCAAGAGCAAGAAAACCACAAAACATGAATAGGAGGATAAATCCCCAACTCCCCGCTTCATCAGGTACACTCCTGTTAACACCCTGTTGGAACCAAGTACTCCAGGTGGGAAATGACCAGATCCTCAAATGGCCGGGCAAGATGAGGCCAGCCCCGAAAAACAATCTTAGGAGAAATATTGTTGTTTTCATCGAGATCATGGCCACAATATTGAAGAATGCAGAGATATGAAAGAGCAAATAGAGTCTTTAATTGGAAGAGGAATATTGTTGCATTTTGTTTCAAATGACCGCAAAGATAAGTAGAAGAAGAAGGACAGCTGAAGGACGGGAACCGAGGTCATCAAGATCCCATCAGCGAGATCAAGGTCATCGCATGAGGGTTTGCTAGTGGTAGTGAGTCCTCCTCAGCTCAGAAAAATCATGCCCAAATAGCTAGGTTGTCCTCGAGGTCTACATCATCCAGATGGAAGATCAACCCCTAAAGTATCCCAGGATTGAAAAATCCATCTCATTTTTCAACCAGGTTCTTGCAGAAATCCAAGTACCTCATAATGATCCCCTGGTAGTGCCATGAAACATTTCTAATTTCAAGGTCAGAACGGTCCTGGTTGATGGTGGTAGTTTAGCAGATATCATATAACTGGATGCATTGGAATAGCTAGGTGTCAGGAAAGAGAAACTGATGGCGATCAGTTCCCTTCTCATTGGCTTCTCAGGGGAAAGAGGCTTCCCTCTTGGTTTTACTATTCTCCCAGTCACGGCCGAAGAAGCTCCCTGGTAATCCACCATTATGGTAAACTTTCTGATCATGGATTCACCTTCATCCTACAATGTTATTACAGGTAAACCATCCATCAACGCACTCCGGGCCATCTCCTCAACCTATCATCTAATGCTGTGATTCCCCATTCTAGGGGGCCTAGGTCAAATTAGGGGTGACCAATTGGCGGCCAGTAACATCGATGAAATAAAAAGCCTCTAAGGAAGCCATTCAAACCGAGATTTTGATTCAAAGGAAGATGACAAAAGGATCTCATGTGGAGGATCTAGAAGAAGTAGACTTAGACCCTGCAAAGACCGAACAAACAGTCAAACCAAGCACCAAGCTTACCCCATAACCTAGAGTACATCTCTTGAATTGTCTAAGTGAAGCCTAGGATATTTTCTCCTATAAGCATTTTGACATGACAGATATAGACCTAGAGGTCATCACCCATCGACTTAATGTTGATTCCTAGCATAGACCAATATGATAGAAAAAATGTACCTTCACCCCATAAAGGAGCCAGGTGATCAACGAAGAAATGTCAAAACTCCTGAAGTCCAACCAGATCAAAGAATCCAAACAACCCGAAGGGCTAGCCAACGTTGTCTTGGTTAAAAAGACAAGTGGCAAATGGAGGTTATGTGTCGACTTTACCGACCTCAACAAACATGTCCCAAAGATAGTTATCCCTTTCTGAGAATTGACATCCTCATTGACGCCATTATCGGACACGAGCTCCTCAACTTCTTGGATGCTTATTTAGGATACAATCAGATTCTCATGGTCCTGAATGATGAGAAAAATACCTCCTTCATTACTGATCGATGTATGTTTTGTTATTGAGTAATGTTTTTTAGTCTGCAAGATACAGCAGCAACCTACCAATGACTAGTAAACCGGATGTTTGAAGCACAAATAGGCAAAATCATGGATGTTTACGTGGATGATATGCTGGTAAAGAGCCTACAAGTTGATCTACATGTCCAACATATGGAGGAAACCTTCCAAGTTCTCTGGATGTACTAGATGAAACTGAATCTTACCAAGTGCGCTTTTAGGGTCACCTCTTGAAAATTCTTTGATTTAATGGTCACGAGCCGAGGAATCAAAGCTAATCCTGAGAAAGTTTTCGCCTTGACAAACATGAAGTCACCAAAATCCACCAAAAAGGTCCAGCAGTTGGCAGGAAGGGTGGCTACCTTGAATAGGTTCGTTTCTCGAGCAATTAACAAGTGCCTCTAGTTTTTTAAAGTCCTTAAGAAAAGCTTCGAGTGGCCAGAGGAGTGTGGGAAAACATTTCAGCAGCTAAAGCAATACATAGTGTCGCCTCCTCTCTTATATGTTGCAAATCTAGGGGAGCATCTATATGTTCATTTAGATGTATCACCTATGGCTGTCAGCTCCATGCTAGTAAGGGAAGAGGAATAGGCCAAGAAACCAATCTATTACACCAGCCAAGCACTCCAAGGAGCAGAGGAAAGATACCTTACAATTGAGAAGTTAGCCTTTTCTTTAATCACTGCTGCAAGAAGACTGAGGCCATACTTTCAAGCTCATAATATTATTGTACTAACTAACCACCCTCTTTGACAAATACTTTACTAACCAGAGACATCAGGATGGTTGATAAAGTGGGCCATAAAGCTCAGGGAGTTTGATATTAAGTTCCAACCCTACCGAGCTATTAAGGAACAAGCTACTATTGATTTTGTCACGGAGTTCACTCCCTCATGAGAAGGTAACTCCATCCCTCCTACTACAGAACCCAAACCTACCTCAATGGAATGGTCGTTGTTTGTTGACGGCTCACCCAACAAACTCGAAAGTGGGGCCAAGTTAATCTTGATCTCACCAAAATAACACAGGTTGGAATACGCACCATTGATCTTGGCATACACTACATCGAAGCTCTCTTATTGTCAATCAAGCCAATGGTCACTATGAAGCTAAAGATGATAAGATGATGACATACTTAGCCAAGGCTTGATCTCTCATATTGCAGTTTGAAACCTTTTCTATCCACTAGATCTCGAGGTCAGACAATAGCCATGCAAATTCCTTGGCTCGACTAGCGTCTTCAGGAGAGGATCATGGAACAAAAAGGAGAAATATTCCCCTAAAGTACCTGCACAAGCCAAACATCGACAAAGAAGAACTGGTGGGGGAAAATTTCAAGTACAAGCATCAACATTGATGGACCAATATGTATCCTACCTCAAAATGGTGATCTCTTGACAGAACGACTAGAAGCCAAAAGGTTAGTCCTATAGGTGGCTAAGTATGTGCTCATCCAAGACGTTCTCCACAGAAGAAGCTTGTATCTCCCATACCTTCAATGTTTGGGGATAGAGGACATGAACTATATTCTCAAGGAGATACATAAAGGCATTTGTGGAAATCACTCTGGAGGACAGTCACTCTCTCATTAGGTACTACGATAAGGATATTATTGGCTCACAATGGCTAAAGATGCACTGACACTCGTCAATAATAATGACAAGTGCCAAAGGTTCGAAAATATCCAACATGCCCCCTCACAAGATCTAAGCTCAGTTTCCATTCCTTAGCCCATCACGTAGTGGGGTATTGATATTGTGGGACCTCTACCTCGAGGGAAGGGTCAATGTTGCTTTGTGGTAATAGCTATTGATTATTTTACCAAATGGGCAGAAGCCGAAGCACTAGTCACGATTTCTGAAAAGAAAATTGTAGAAAAATCCATTGTATATTGGTTTGGAGTTCCACAGGCCATCGTCTCTTACAATGGAAAACAATTCGACTCGAACGGCTTCCATAGTTTTTGCTCTAACATTGGCATAAGAAATCATTTCTCATCTCCTAGGCATCCCTAGTCCAATGGTAAAGTTGATGTCACCAATTGAACTCGGCTCCAGAATATCAAGATCAAACTTGAAGAGAAACAAAGTCTGTGGGTTGAGCTCCCCCACGAAGTTTTATGGGCATATCGAACTAACCCCAAGAAAGCCACAAGGGAAAGCCCTTTCATATATTGACATTTGGGACAGAAGCAGTCATTTCAACAGAAATAGGCCTTCCTTCACATAGAATCCAAGATCACACCCCTAGAGTAATGAATAGAAGCTTAGGGCGAACCTCGATGCTCTATAAGGAACCAAGGATAAGGCCATTCTCCGAATAACTTCTTACCAGCAATGGACTACAATAAAAGGGTAAAAGAGAAGAAGCTCAAGGAGAGGGACCTCGTGCTCAAGAGGGAGTCAACAGTAGAAAAAAAAAATTAGGTACTAGCATAAGGATACTACTACCCCATAATGGCTAAAGATGCACTGGCACTCGTTAGAAATTATGACAAATGCCAAAGGTTCGAATATATCCAATATACCCCCCTCACAAGATCTAAGCTCAGTTCCCAATCCTTGGCTCATCGTGCAGTGGGTTATTGATATTGTGGGACCTCTACCTCGAGGGAAAGGTCAATGTTGCTTTGTGGTAATAGCTATTGATTATTTTACCAAATGGGAAGAAGCCGAAGCACTAGCCACAATTTATGAAAAGAAAATTGCATATTTCATCTGGAAATCCATTGTATATTGGTTCAGAGTTCCAAAGGCCATTGTCTCTTACAATCGAAAACAATTCGACTCGATTGTCTTCCATAGTTTTTGTGGGACCTCTACCTCGAGGGAAGGATCAATGCTGCTTTATGGTAATAGCTATTGATTATTTTACTAAATAGGTAGAAGCCAAAGCACTAGCCACGATTTCTGAAAAGAAAATTGTAGATTTCATATGGAAATCCATTGTATATTGGTTTAAAGTTTCGCATGCCATCATCTCTTACAATGGGAAACAATTTTACTCGAGTGGCTTCCCTAGTTTTTGCTCTAACCTTGGCATAATAAATTATTTCTCATCTCCTGGGCATTCCTAGTCCAATGGTCAAGCCGAGGTCACCAATCGAACTCTACTTCAGAATATCAAGACCAAACTTGAAGAGAAACAAAGTCTGTGGGGTTGAGCTCCTCCACGAAGTTTTATGGGCATATCACACTACCCCCAAGAAAGCCACAGGGGAAAGCCCTTTCATGCTGGCATTTGGGAGTGAAGCAGTCATTCCAGCAGAAATAGGCCTTCCTTCACATAGAATCCAAGATCGCACCCTAGAGTAATGAATAGAAGCTGAGGATGAATCTCGATGCTCTAGAAGGAACCAAGGATAAGGCTGTTCTTTGAATAACTTCTTACTAGCAACGAACTACAATAAAAGGGTAAAAGATAAGAAGCTCAGGGAGGGGGACCTCGTGCTCAAGAGGGAGTCAACAGTAGAAAAAAAGAGGTTATATCCAAACTAGGTAGGGAGTATATTTTTATCAACGAGGTTCGACCCGGGACTTATCAATTAAAGACCTCCCAAGGGAAATTACTCCCTTATTCATGGAATGTGGAACATCTCAAGAAGTACTATGTTTGATTGTGAATCTGTTCATATTATAATGAAAGTCAGATCTCTTCTACCATTTATTCCTTTGCTGTCAAAAACAAAAGAGGTAAAAGCCCATGAAGGAGAAATCCCACCAAGGCGAAAGCCCTCCAAAGCAAAAACCCACCAAGGCGAAAGACCCCAGGGTGAAGGCTCATCGAGGCGAGAGCCAACTCAAACCGAGGCAAGAACTTGGTGAAGCAAAGTCTCACCAAGACAAAAACCCACCAAGCAGATCAACCAGCTTGGAATAAGGGCACCAAAACTCCAAAAATAATAGACAACCAAGCCAAACAAGTACGACAAACTCTAAACTTGTATTTTTTTATACTCTATGTTGGAGAACGGATGTCGGATGTCAATTCCTAGACATAGAATATTTTTTAGATTTTATACTCTAGGAAGGAGAAAAGTTGTTGGATAAACATGGAGTATTTTTTACATTTTATACTCTACAATGAAGAACGGTTGTTGGATAAACTTGGAATATTTTCTAGGTTTTATACTCTACATCAGAGAACTGCTGTTGGGTGTCAATTCCTAAACTTGAAATATTTTTTAGATTTTATACTCTACATCGGATGACAATTCCTAACAGAATGTTTTTTGAATAACATGCTCTAGTTCAGACCGCGGTTATTAGTGGCACTAAGTTAACTCCCAAACTTAAAATATTCATGATTCCGACCTCTTTTACTTAGAATCTATTCATTCATACTAGTTCGAACAAAATAGTCCAGTCTTGACAATCATCACTTTAAAATGATCCTAGGCGAACATCAATTTGGCAGGAGAAAGATAAACATTAGATAACCTCACTACGACATGCAAATCTACATCCAATTCCAAGTGGTACATCGTGTCTTAATTATATGAATGTTGTGCTTTCTATTTCTTAGACATTGTATGACATGTAAACTCAGTGTCAAAGTATCAAGTCATCTTCAATATCACAATATATATACATAAGATTTTTCAATAACATATTAATTTCTAGATAATCAACACAACCTAAATCAAAACCATAGAAATTCAATTCACTCAAACTAAATTTTAGTCATAAATCAAGATCGCAATATATAGGATCCAATACATTTCACAATTACAAAACCCAACCCACAAGGCTAACATAGAAAATCTATGGTAAATTGATTTACCATGACATATACCACTTAATTGGGACAATCTAAGAGACCCAACGGAAAATCAAATATGATATTTGATGGAACAATCAGTAAAGAAAATATATATGTCAGAGGGTTATGATAGTCTAGAGTGCAGAGCTCAGTATTCGGAGTGCAACAACTACTAGACTTTGGTCTTGTCAAAAGAAACTGAATGTAGGGGATCAGTGTGGTCTCAGTTGAACTATCTCCGATGTCAAAGTTAGTTTGACAGAGTCTATAAAGTATTCGTTTTAAGAGAGAGAGAGAGAGAGAGAGAGAGAATTTATTCTTGTTACCTACCTTAAGCCTTTATTTATAAGGGATTGTATAGTGTGGGTTGATCGCGTTTTTAGTTTTAAGAGTAATGATTAGGAGTAATCATTCATGGTTGCATGTCTAGAAAGCTAATGTCGTGCAAGAGCCTTCAGCACTAACGTGCGCTAGGTATGCTAAAGCTCATGTGTGGTGTCAGGAATGTGAAATTCTTCTTGACTAGAGACATGCAAGGGATGGCTAACGTACCCCTATCATTTTATTTAGTTGTGTCGATCAACGACCTCCGAGGTTTGGACTATATCCATCGGTAGCCCCCCGATTCCTTATGACCTCTTGGGTTGTTGAGAATTTATTCGGTTGGTCCTGTATCCTTGGCTCACTTTCGACGGTTGAGATGATTAATCTTTTTTGGATTTTCTTAGATTTTGAAATGAAGATTTTAAAGTGATGATTACATTAAGATTCAAATTTTGTCACTAAATCACATGAAAAATAACCTCACAATCCCTCAAGATTTGCTCTTGTACATCACATAACCTCGACCGTTAAAATTCGTTTGCTAAACTGTGAAACTTTGATAAACGATTATATTTTTCTCATTAAATTCCAAAACTACCCATAGTTGGCACAATAATAAAAACTCAATAATTATTTTTTTAAAACCCCAACAAATTAGATACATATACCTTTAAACTTCATCCACTGCCAAAATCCAACCCAAAAACCTTAAATTACCACCTACAGCCATCACTGACCAAAATCCCAACCACTGCCACCATTGAAAATCCTTCCATCAATCCAAAAACCCTATACAACCACCTACCACCACCAAAAAATATATACTATTGGACTTAAAAGTTATATGCTGGTTCGATTTCCTAAGATTCACCATCACCGGCCAAAAAATTAGGAAAGACCTTATAAACTAAGAAAATTAGGAAACATTTCACGTTTGGTTAAAAAATGGTGCTGTAATCAAACCTAATAAAATTTAAAATTAGAAGAGTCTCTTCATATTGCAGAAGTCCAACACTCAAGTCTTCCCCTCATATCATCCTTGATCCTCCAATTTTCAACATAAGATTGTTAGGAGAATAATAATATCACAAACCATTCATGAGAGAACAACATGAAGAAAAGGAAGAGGGAGGTCCATGGGGCCACGAATCGAAAGAGACGTGGATCAATTACAAAAGCTCAGAACAACATTGGTAGTTTCACAATCCCAATTAGATAGAGGAAATTCAGTTCACACGATACTTCTGTTCCGCCCACAAGAGGAGCAAAAAAACCCTCCACAATCCATAAAATGTATGTATACAAAGTTTGGAATCATAAGAACAAACCTGAGGACGAGGGAGAAATTGAAGGCAGGTAAAGAAAATGAGCAGGAAGAGATAAGGCATACCTCGAAGGGGTTGGCAGCGGCGGCGGTGGTGGTGTCGCTGGAGCGTAAGAAAGAGAGAGAGAGAAATAAATGGTAAGGAGTAAAAAAAAAAAGAAGAGACGGTTGGGCAAAAAAAAAGAGGAAACAGAAGTGATGGTTGTCTGACAGAAAGGACAAAAAAAAAAAAAGAGACGGAGGGGAGGCGGTGACAGGTGAGGTGACCGAGAGACATCAGTTTTTTGAAAATAATTGTGGACGAAAAATGATGAATTTGGGAGGAAAATAGAAGAAAGATTGATAACCATCGGATGAAATGAATTGTGATTGTACGATCAGCTTATTGAAGTCCGTTGTGTTTTATATTATAGATTTATTGAAATAAATTTGAAAACAAATATCTAATTTATTCTTAAAAATCATAATTAGTATGTAATTATATTATTTATTGAAATAAAACTAAAAAATCAAAAAAGGGATCAAACTGTAATAGACACAATATTTTTTAACTTTAATTGAGGTAATTTGGTAGTTTAATTTAGTTATTTAAATGACCAAATTAAATTCTAATAAATAGTATAATTGTATACTAATTATGAATTTTTTTTAAAAAAATTAATTTTTTATTTTTTATTTTGTTTCAATAAATGTCATAATAGAACACGAATTTTTATTGTAAAATTTAAAATATTTGATATTCTAATTTTGATTGAAGTATTTTTAGTCTAAATATAATATTTTAAATTTGGGGAGCCTAAGTATTACACGCCTACAAATTTTAAGGGGTTTGAGTGTAATTTATTAATAGATTTAATAACGGACATTGACGGTAGGGGTGCAAGTATTACACGCGTACAAATCTTAGGGATTCTATATGTAATATTTAAAATATTAGAGGATTTAAGTAATTAAGTGACAAACCTAAAAAATCTCGATGCAGTTCTCTCTAGAAAAAAGAATAAAGAAGAATGTTCAAAACACTTCCGCTAGAGCATACAAATGAATTGTCAAAGAGATTCTTCCACCCGACTGTTGAAAAAAACATATTCTTTAACAAAATTGTTAGTTTGTAACTTCAATTTATTTGACTACAAAAAAAAAAAGCTTCAATTTATTTAGATAATTTTGGTGTTTAACATTTGTTTTTGTTGGATAATAAATACATTTTACGAAAATACTAGATTGATCAAATTTTAAAAGACAAATATATGGTCTAAATAATGTGACAAATTCACACAACTAAACCAGATATAATTGAACCCTTATTCGTATGAGCAATGCTATGTATTCGTACAGGGTGAGAAATTGTTGAACTCATGTAGGCCACCAAACCCAAATTTAGGCCTCAAATTTGGTCAAAGTTACCATACTTATTAAATTTCATCTTTAATGGTTTGTTTTATGGTAATGATGAAAAAAAAAGGGAAAATTTCATCCACACCCCCTCTAGTTAGGTATAAATTCATAGACACCCCCTACCTATTCTGAATCTTCACTGCCACCTCCTATCAGACATTGTCTGGTAACGGCGTTAATGGCTAGGGTTAATTTATAAAAATAACCCTCAGTATTTTATACTTAATATGTATGTATACATATTTAACCTATACTACTAACTATGGTTATGTTTTGTTAACCTTACCTATTTATTAAACCTAACCCAGCCCAAGCATCTCTGTGCATTCCTTGGTTAATGGTTTGGTCTAATGCACGAACAGAGAGAAAACAAGAGAGGGGGGAAGAAACGAGGAAGAAAATTGTTGAAGGCTTGGAAGATCTTTGCGATTCCAAACATCAAATGGTTTGAAGAGTTCCTATCGAAGATTCTGTCATTTTTTGTTTTGTTCATCTTTTATGGATTTGGGGGTTTTGTTCATCTTTATCGTCTAAACATAGTTCAGGGTTAGTGACAGAGAACATAGTTGAGTAAGGGTTTGAACATAGTTCATCTTTTTTTTTTTTACATTTTTTGTATCTAGGGTTTATATTTTACGGATTTGGGGGTTTTATTCATCTTTTATCCTCATATTGAACATAGTTCAGGGTTTTCTAATGCATTCTCCATAGATATTGAGTAAGGGTTTGGATAGACTTCGATTTTTTTTACGTTTTTTGTATCTAGGGTTTATATTTATTTTATGGTTTTGGGTGTTTTGTTCATCGTTTATCCTCATAGTTCAGGGTTTTCTAGTACATTATCCATAGATATTTGAGCCTATGACAGTGTTGAAATTAGGTTTCAATTTTTTACGTTTTCAAAAAATCCTTCTTGTTTAAGACTTGCTACATAGATGATTTTCTTCATTTTTTGAATGTGCAATTGTGTTTGAAATTGTTGTTGAAATGGCTGCTAAGTTTATTGACTTGTTCATACACTTTGATGGGCAACAGTACATGGCACAGAGCGTTGACCCAGATAAATATTGTCATGTGCACCTATTATCAGATGTATTTATGTTGTGTTCATCAGCATTGACCTTTGTGTTCAAAATATATTGTGAATTGCCTGGTTCAAATGACAGAATGTTATTAGATGATGACAAAGATGTAATGGAGATGTTTAGTAGGCACAATAATAGAAAACACATAAACATACATGTTATTCCACAAGAAATTGGAAACATTGTTGTTAATAGAAACAGTATGGCCAATGTGGAGCATGTGGAGAGTTTGGCCAGTGTGGAGAATCAAGGGAATGAAGAAGCTAAAAATAGTGATGATTTTGATTTTGAATATGATGATGTATATGGAATTAGGTCTGAAGATGAAGAGTATGGAGAATAGCATAATACCATAGATGAAGAGTTTAGGGTAGATACCGATTTAAACAATGATGATGGGTTGTTAGACTATGCATCTGGGGATGATGATTATATTAATTCCAGCTCTGAGTCAGATGACAATGTGGACAAAGCAAGACACAAAGCTACTATAAGGACATTTTACATGAACAGATATGGGAGAGAGTTTGCAATACAGCCTGATGGGATAGTGCAGGTAGAGGTTGGTCAACTGTTTATGGATATTCATCACTTTAGGGAGATTTTGAAAAAATATGTTGTGCAAGAGGGATTTCAGCTTGTAAGGGATAAAAATGAGAGGAAAAGGATTACTTGCCATTGTGGAAATGGGGGCTGCAATTGGAGGATCCATGCATCTCCACTTCCTGATGGTGTTACATACAGTATTAAGACATTAAGAGGTCCACACACATGTGTCAGAAATAGTTACAGTACTGAGGCAACATCTAGTTGGCTTACTAAGAAATTAGAAAATGAAATACGTAGTAATCCTGAAATGAAAGTACTTGCTCTTCAAGAAACAATCAATGCTAAGTTGCACATAGAAATAGATTTGCAGAAGTGCTATAGAACAAAGAGGAAAGTACTAGATGACATTGATGGGAATCATGGAGAAGCTTATGAGAAAGTTAGGTAGTATGGAAATGAAATCATTCGAAGTAATCCGGGTAGTCTTGTTGCCATAGAAACTGATGATCAAAATGCAGATGGTAAGAGGCCTTTCAAGAGGATTTTCATAGCTTTTAATGCTCTTAGTAGAGGGTTTATCACTGGATGCAGACCAGTCATAGGCCTCGATGGATGCCATTTGAAAGGGCTATATGGTGGTGTTCTATTGTCTGCTATTGCCCTAGATGCTAACAATGGTCTTTTTCCTGTTGCAGTTAGTGTACTGGAGAGTGAGAGGTATGATAGTTGGAATTTCTTCATTAGTCATTTAGCAGAACTCATTGGAAACCATGCATCTCCACTTTGTTTCATGTCTGATCAACAAAAGGTATGTACTGTTATTACTGCATTTTTTTACTGATATTACTGTTTTGTTTGTACTGTTATTACTACATATTTTTAACTGCTATTACTACATTTTTGTTAACTGCTATTACTTCCACATGCATTGACTGGCAGGGACTTGAACATGATTTTGAAGAATAAATTCCCAGATGCTAGTCATAGAAGGTGTTGTAGGCATTTATTTTGCAACTTTAAGGCAAAATTTCCTGGTGTTTTGCTTAGAAGGTTATTTTGGAAAGCAGCTAGAGCATATAATGAAGAGGACTTCAATGAAGCTATGCTAGAGGTGAAGTCCAAGTCTCTAGATGCATACCAATGGATGAGTAGGCTGCCATGTAGTTGTTGGTCTAGGCATGCATTTGATACCAGAATTAAGAGTGATCATGTGACCAATAATTTAAGTGAATCTTTCAATAGTTGGGTAGGATCTTTGAGGTCAAAGTCTATTCTTAATTTGTTGGATGGCATTAGGACTAAATTTATGACTAGGATTCAGCAGAGGCATGACAGGGGCAACAGTGGGGAAGGGTTAGTGATAGAAATGTCAGAAAAAAAACTTAACAAAATCATTGCTAAGTCAAGATCATGTTCTGTAGTGCATGCAGGTGGAATGCAGTATGTAATAATGGATAATGGGATAAGATACATAGTGGTGCTTGATGAAAAAAAATGTGATTCTATGGCCTGGGGTATATCAGGCATACCATGTAAGCATGCAGCATAGATAATTGCAAACAAGAGGTTGAATATTGAGGAATACTGTGATGATTTCTTCAAGAAAGAGGCATTCTTAAAAGCTCATGAGCTAATTATACACCCCCTTTCGAGACTAGAGAAAATGGCCACATGTAGTTGGTGATATGCTATGTCCTCCCCTTCTCAGAAGACTCCCAGGCAGACCCAAAAAAAATAGGAGGAGGGAGGCAGATGAGGCAGCATCACAAACTAGCTTTGCTAGGAAGTCTTTAAATGTGAAATGTAAAATTTGCAAAGAGTTTGGTCATAATAAGAGGACATGTCAAAGAGCTCCTGTGAGGGCAGAACAGACAGCTCCTGTTAGTGCACAATAGTCAGCTCCTGTGATGGCAGAACAGACAGCTTCTCAAGCAGAATTTGGAATTGGACTAACAAATGAACAGGTTGTAATTCGTTAATTTTTTAGTTACTTAGTTTACAAAATACACAAGCTGCTAATTCACTTTTCCAAACTTATTAGGTATCTGCAACTAGAGGGATTGGTGTAGGCAAAGGAAGAGGAAAGAAGAGTAAGGGCAAGGAAAGAGGAACACCAGCACAGCCTACCTTACCACCACAAAACCAGAAGATTAAAGGGACAACAACATAGCCTAGCTTGCCACAAGAAAACCAGAACATTGAACAGACAGTGGACACAAGAAGAGGACGAGGCAAATGAAGGAAAGGTAGGGGCAGGGGCATGGGGGAGACACAAACTGTCGGGATAGAGTAGGAAGATGACGAGGCAGATGAAGGACTTTTTTGATTATTTTTTGTTCCTGGTGTGAATACTTGAATATAGTTGGTTTAACACTTGAATAGAGTAGGACTTTTGTGTAGAATAGATGGTTTAACTTGTAAATTTTTGTGCAGAATACCTGCAAATGTCACAGATGGTTTGTGACTACACATGGAAGCTAAATATTGTAACTATTATGAATGTATGGAAATGGAGGCAACCAGTCATTCATAGAACTGCAATGCTTAATAGTGATATTACATATAGCTTACATAAAACAACTAGTCATATTACATAGAACTTACATAGAACAAAAGCATCATATTTGAACAACCAGTCATATTACATGGAACAAAAACATCATATTTCTAACAACCAGCCATACCAACACAACAACAACTTCAGATTTGCACAACAAAAAACGTAAGTCTACAACTACTTCATTCCAACCAAAAGTTGTAACATTAAAATCACAATTACAATTGCCATCATCTTCTTCATGCATTGTAGGGTGTCCTCTATGGACTTCATTCTTGCAGCCAACTTGTTTAATTCAACATTTGTCTCTGTGTTGCGATGTGTCATTCCATACTCGTCAGGTTTGCCGATTAGTGGTACAATAGATATCGAATGACACCACGCAAAAAATCTGTGGGACCCATTTTCACCATTGTAATACAATTTTCCTTTACTAGGCTTATCAGATTCCACTATCTTAACCACAACTTTTTTTCTCACAAAAACATGGTTTATAACTATATCTTAGGTCAAACTCCTCCTCCCCTATGTCTCTACCTCAACCAATAGTTGAAGAAGACATGAATCCTACAATAATACATCACAATATACTGACATTTAAACATCTACAAATGAAAAATAAAAAATTTCATGAAAAAATTTAAAAATAAAAATTGCTTGAAAAAAAATTTGATTGAACAATCAATTAAAAAATTTAAAACTCTCGGCATGAAAAAAATTGAGTTAAAAAATTGCATGAACAAATATTAAAAAAAAATCACATGAAAAAATTTTAAAATAAAAATTTCTTGAAAAAAAAATTGATTGAACAAAATAAAAAAATTTAAAACTATTGCATGAAAAACATATTGAGTAAAAAAAATGTATGAACAAATATTAACAAAAAATTGCATCAAAAAATGTAAAATATCTGCATTTAAAATTAAAAATTTAACTGAATGAAAAATTAAAAGAATATTGCATAAAAAATATTTACAAATCTGTAAGACAAAAAATAATTACAAATCTATAAGACAAAAAAATATTTACCAACTTTTGTAGTGAACGATCAGTGATCAGTATGGAGAGCAACACACAGCCAACCTCACGTTCAAGTTGTTCCAGCTACAACACTTCAGCCAAGGGGTTGAGGTGTATATATGTATATATATAGGGAAAGGGGTTGAGGGTTTAGGTCATTTTAGTACTTTTATATAAGAAGGGGTAGTTTGGACATTTTCAAAAAATTTGGACATTTGGACGGTTCTTTATTCACCGTCACTGTTAAAATTTACAGTGTAGGGGTGTCTTTGATTTTAGGTGTAAAAACCAGAAGGGAGTGTAGTGAAAATTCAAAATGGGTAAGGGGTGTCTCTAAATTTATGCCTAACTAGAGGGAGTGTAGATGAAATTTTTCCAAAAAAAAAAAAGGAATCTTCAGTGCCAGTTGGTTTAGTTGATGAAAATAACAATTCTATTTTCTCTCTCTCATTTTTTGTCTCTCTCTAGTGTCATTTGCAGTCCACACTTCATTTCTTCCACGGAAGATTTATACCTATCTCAATTCTCTTGTCACTTTTTGAACTCTTTCTTTTTTCGAGCACGATGGATTGAACCTCTTAGGGGTACAATTCGGGAAAGTTAGACGAATTGAACAGTCAATCCTATCCCGATTCTAGGTATATAATATTTAATACTAATCCTAACCCTAACCTTAACCCTAACCCGAGTTCAACCTGATAGACTCAACCCGAACATTGCCCGAATTTAATTCAGACCGGCTCGGGTTAAATTCAGATTTTTAATTTTGAGCTGATTTCGGGTTACTTTATAGGTTCAATTCGAGGTAACATAAAAACCAGATTGAGAAGGGAGGAGAGTTAGGAGACAGATTGAGTTGAAGCCTGAGCATGGAGAAGAAGGAGTAGAGAGAAGTTGAAAAATTGATTTGCACCTACTGAGTCAGTAGAAATCGATTTACAGAAGGAAGAATAGAAGTTGGTTTTCTTACAGTCTACAGAAATCAAAAGAAATTAGGCTTCTTCCTGTGCTTCTTCCTTCTTCCTTTTTCGGAGCTCTAGCGGCTATTTTTTTCTTCTTGCTCTCTCTCTCTCTCTCTCTCTATTCGGCGGTTATTGTTTCTAGCCTCTGGCTCTACTCCAAGGTGACGATGGAGTCTAGCCTGTGCTTCTTCCTTCTTCATCTTTGTGCTTGGAGACAGAGGACTAAGAAAGTGAGATTTGAGAATAAGGGGAGAGGAGACGGGAATGGAGCTTCATAGTTCACAGAAGACTGAACTGATTTAGGGCAAATAAATTTGGGAGATAGATATGAGAATGAGAGTGAGAGTGAGAGAGATTGAGAGTGAGTGAGGGAGGCGGAGGTGGAGGCAGAGGGGCAACTTCAGATTAACCCTAGGATAAAAATATAAAATTGTATTTATATAGATATTAATTCGGGGTGAACCCGATTATTAAATTGAGTTGAGCCCTATTTTAATATTCGGGTTCAACCCATAAATCCAATGCCTCAACCCGAGACTTGCCCAAATTGAATCGGGTTGGAATTTTTTTACTAAGCCTAACCCAAGTATTAGAAACCTAGCCCAAACTCTAATTTTTTCGAGTTGGGCTTAGGTTGAAATTGGATTAGCCCGCCCAAGTTGCAGCCCTAAAATAAATCAAGCTGAAGCTAGGGGTGCAACTTGGGCGAGTTGAGAGGTCAACCCTACCCCAACTTTAGGTATATAATTTTCAACCCTAACCGTACCTCAATCTGAGGTATTCAACCCGAGTATTGGTTGAGTTTAATTTGGGCGGGCTCAGGTTGAATTTGGATTCCTTAATTCGGACTAATTTTGGGTTAAAAATCAGGTTGAGTTTGAGTTACTTAATTGGGGTTGATTTTTTGAAGTGTATATTTAATTTTTGCAAGTATAGATTTAATTTTTTCAAGTGATACGAAATGAAATGTGAGGTGTAGATGAAGAGAGAGGGAGTGAGAGCGGGATCTAAGAGTGAAAGAGTGAAGATAAATACTAATCCTAATTAAATATATTTATATATTTATGTATATTCAGATTGAACCCGACAACCCGAGGGTTGCCCAAATACAATTCAGATTGAGATTTTTTTGCCCAGGCCCAACCCAAGTATTAAAAATTCTAATCCAAGTATTAGTCCGCTCAAGTTGCACCCCTACTTTAGCTATCTATTACACACACACACACACTCTCTCTGTCTCTCTCTCTTTGCAACAGTTTGGTCAATTTCCTCTGTTCCTTCGCTTCTAATATTTTTTCGATAAGTGATTAACCCTAATTAAGGTATAATTTAATAGATAAATTGTGTTAGTTGAATAAAGTTAAACTAGTCAAAATAAATCAAATTAGAGTTAGTGTGTGAATAAAGGATAATGTGTTAATTGTTGTTTTTTTCAGGGTTTTGTGCGTCAAAGCTACAAACTATTGGGGAGCCAATTGCATTAAAGCTACAAACTACTGGGGTGCCAATTATCAAAGCTCAAAACAAAGGGGGATCAAAGAATTCAAGGCTACCTAACAAGACTTTCAAGGCCACCTAACAAGACTTTCATGCCACCAAACAAGACTTTTCAAGGCCACCCAACAAGATTCAAAGCCACCTAACAAGACTTTCACCCTCCCTTGTTGCCTATAAATACCACCCCTTAGGACTTGTAAAGCATTCTTCTTTTGGTAGTGGAAAACCCTCCAAAAGTATTATTGCTTTCCTTATTGCTTATTGCTTTCTTTAAGTATTGCTTTCTTTTATTGTATTATTACTTCCTTTTAATTTATTGCTTTCTTTTACTTTAAGTATTGCTTTCTTTTACTTCCATTGCTTGAGCTTCCTTCTTCCCACTTTTCTAGAGCTTTACCAAAGCCGTGAAGGGTGGAACATGATTCACTCATTGTTTGTCGAAGATCGGCTCCTTGTGTAAGGTGTGTTACCTTGTAACTCCTCTACTTGGAGGGATGAGCATCACTCACTTTTCTAGCTTTAACAAAGCCATGAAAAGTGAGTAGTTTCTCATCCAATCTTTTGTAAGAGGTGATTATCCGGAAGTTATATTTATGCATTTCGTTTATGCTTAGCTCTAGTCTTTATTTCTTTATAATGTCTTCTCATCATATTGTTGTCTTTATTTTAAGCATGAATAACTAAATCTCTTAATTGGCAAAACCAAGAGGAACCTTCACTTGGGTATACCATTTCAACTCATTCTCCTCCCCTCTTTCAGAGTTCAATGGTTCGGTTTGACTGGGTTGAGGGTGGATAACTTGGTGTGTCTTGATATTTCGTAGGCCTAGTCACGGTTTATGCTTAGATACTCACCAATCTGATCCCTAGCTTCCCACGAATCAATTGTTCATTCATGCTCTATTGGAGGAGGGTTTTGGGTTTCGAGTTGAGACAGTATTCCTATTGGAGTGACCTCTTGGATTTGCCAACATTTATTTCTCATTTTACTAGCATCAAAACAACTTCACCAAACAACTTCCAACAATCAAAGATTTTACACTTTCTTTCTCCCAAAATCACCTTCCCCTCGGTTTACTTCCTTCCCCGTGGAAATGACCTTGGAATACCACCAAGCAAAACACGATCCGCAAAAGTCTCCTTGCGTTTGGGGAGCACTTTTGTTCACACATACTCACATTTGACATCTCATTCATCCACCATTCCATTGCCCTTTCTTTTGACATCATCCCTAGGAGAGTGACACTCCCCTTCATTCATATACTATACATGCTAAAAGAGATGTTTAGAGGTTAGAAAACAACAAGGAATTTTGTCAAGCAATAAGTCATATTTTCTGACAAATAAAATTGAGCTGCAAATCATATTAATGATGCACATTGAGTTGCAAAACATATTAATGATGCACAATAGTGAGTTTATATAAAATTGATCAAAAATAAAATAAAGAGGTCCAACACAAGAAAACACAAAGATTAGGTGGTTCAATTTGGATGACCTATTCTATTGGAAATGACAACAATGACCAGAAAATCTTATTTCTCAAGAGACGTAGTATGCTAAGATGTGTGTGATGTCCCTATGTGTAGGCTGCACTTACAATTTATAGGCAAGTGAATTTTTCCCAAAGGGGATTTAACGAAGGCACCATCATCGTAACAGGGAACGTGGTGATTCCGTAAAGCTCGCCCTATCTTCATAATGGGTGAAGTGATAGCGGGGTGATTCTTTGAAGCTCGCCCTACCTCCTAACGAGTGAGGCAATCTTGCTAGAATGATGATGTACACCTAATGATTGCATCCCTATGGATTCCTTCCTTTATGATGGAGACTTCCACGTGCACCAGTGACAGACTGGGTTTTTAAGGAAGGTGGGCTTTGGCCCAATTGAAATTCTAACTAGGCCTTTGTTGGTCTACATCTGTAATCTAGGCCTGGTCTACAATTTGGTACCTAATCTGTAATTCTAAGCCTGGTCTAGACCGAACTCATCATTTGCCCCCTATGCCTAGAGTCCAATGGAATTTGGGAGAAAGGGCATTAGTAAAAATTCATGGGTATCTTTTTTAGCAGGCTGAGTATGGGAGAAAGAGCGTAGGAGGTGAAGAGCAAAGTGCACTAAGGCGCCTAGGTGCTAGTGGCAGGGAGGCACGACAATGGGCGCGGGCACTGGTGCACGGGTGAGGCTTGGGTGTTAGCGCAAGGGAACGAGGGCTAGGGCATTGGCATGCGGGCGTGAACACGAGGGTGCTGGGCACTTAGTTGGTTGTTGGGGCTGGTGGAGTATGAGAAAAACAAGAAAAATGGAAAAACTTTGAACGACCATAACTTTGCGCTCATTGTCCATTTGAGCCGATTTTATTTTTAATTTGAGTAATTTTTCTAGATCTACCAGAATCAAACAGTCTATGGCGGATTAGGCACCGAATTTCCCTAAAAACGCCTGTTCTCCAGTGAATTTGAACTTCAAACACTATTTAGTGATGAAGTAGAATTTTTATGTGCTATGTTCCATTTGTGGGAAAGGACAACGTTCATTCTAAATGGTTGAAATCATTGTTCTCAAGGTACTCTGATGAGGGAGAGGTAGATACATTTGTGAGGGCCAACCAGCATGAGTAGTAAAATAAACCGTTCGTTTGAGAAACCTGACTTCATCCTCTTTTAGCAGTAGAACTATTTTACCAGCAATAGTCTTTTTAGAAACAGAACTCTTTTAAAAGTAGAGGTTACTTTGGCAACAAGAACTCTTTGATTAGTTATTTAAATAGGGAACTCTTTTAACAGTAGAGTTACTTTGACAATAAGAACTCTTTGATTAGTCCATTCAATAGAGCATCAAACACTTATCTTGAAGGCTAAAAAGACTCTTCATACACCTTTGGGGTGAAAGGAAAAGAGCGAGATGGTGAGAGAGGCGAGGAGCAAAGGCTTGGTGATGTGGGCGAGGGTGTCAGCTAGACAGGTGTCGGTGCACTGGACAAGGTGTAGGTAGGCGCGATGGGCCAGACAAGCAGCATGGATGACATGGCGTAGGTGTGCACGGGGGTGGTAGGTGGTAGGTGCCTAGGGCGCTGGGTCACTAGACGTAGACGCAAAGGGCATTGGGCATCGGGTGGCGTGACATAGACGCTGGGTGCTAGGCGACATGATGCAGACGCCAAGGGCACTGGGCTCCGATGGCTAAACCGATGGGTGACATGCAGCCGGGGGGGCTCAAGTGTATGAGTGAGGTGCTCAAAAATGGCATTGGCAGTAAGGCACAAATAGACAACCAGTTTATAGGCTGCAGGATTGGTGATGATAGAAACGATGTTGCCTAGTATCCGCAATGATGCAAACTTCGTGGCAAAATAGCTGTTGACGATGATGGCTCTATGATGAGCACTATTTCTAGCGTTATCAATACTAATGCTGAAATTGCTAGAATCATCTCTATTTTTTGTATTCCCCCTATTGTTTTGTGTCGTCGGTCTGAGATGGGTGATCCGACTTCCAATGATTCATCTGGGGACATTGCCATCTATGAAGTGTTGCTAGAGGTAGGATTGAAATTCCCAATTCCTATGTATGTGTGTTGTATTGATTAACCCTAATTAGTGTGTAAATTATAATGATTACGTAATCAACTTTTTAAGATAAAACAACTAAAAATTATCAATTAGGAGTAATTATAAATTGTGTGAAAATTAAAGTTTTAAATACTTTACGTTTAAATTTCAGGTTCTAATGTAGAAATACTAGAGAATACGAGGCAATTTTGCAAAACTTGAAACAACATAGGAGTAAAGTGTAATATAGACACATGGAACATCCAGCACGTGACACATGTATCAACTACATGGCACCTTGAAGCTTAATAACAAGACACTTGGAACCTCCTGAAAGGCATCACCATTTGGATGGTGATCCTTGGGTCCGGATGGCCACTAGGTGGCAAAGCCTTATATTTCCACGTTAACCTTACTTTCCACCTCATGCTTGCATTTTGCCTATATATAGAGGTGTTCTCCACCATTTCAAGAAGGCCCGCCATCCTAAAGATCCAAAGGGAGAAATCAAAGGGAAGAAAAAGAGAGAAAAAGAAAGAAAGAAAGAGACTCAAATACAAAGTCGGTCTGTCCTACACCAATATTCTTTATTTCTACATTTCTGTTGTGTCTTTTTATTCGGATAGTTGAACTACCACCACTTTTTTGTCTTAATTGATAATAAAGGTGGTTGTGTTTCAATTGTTCCATGTGAAAGAAGTTTTAGAGTTTATATTTTAATTTCAGTTGTAATGAAAACTGCCCGCACTTCTTGCTTGTCTGTAGAAATGGAGAATGAATAGTTCACTTATACCCTTCGGTGAAGGGTGAACATATGTATATTATTGGTTAACTTCTGAAAATACTGATGTTTTATTTACATCTTTATCTATATATGTATTATAAGCTTCATGCATGATATAGTGATGCGCGTAGTTTCGGTGCTGTGCCTGGAATTATGTCATCAATGCATCATTAACTTGTCAGTAAAACAACCACGACATTCCTATTGGTATGGTTTATCCTCCACAGGAACGCTGAGAATGTTTAATAGTTGCATGGTACTAAACCTAAATGATCCTCATGAATGGCTTGTCGTTTTGGATTATTAGGGTTGTTCATATATAATAACACTGCCAGATGAATATCTACGGTGTTCCTATCGGTATGGCTAGTCTTCCATCGGAACGCTGAAGATGTTCTACTGTAGCATGCTATAACTATCAAATTAATGACCTAAATGGTCCTCATGAATGACTTGTCCTTCTGGATTACTAAGATCGTTTAACTGGTATAAATGATAACATTCCCAGTCGAACAACCACGACATTCTTATCAGTATAGTTTATCCTCCACCGGAACGCTGAGGATGTTTAACTGGTATATATGTATCATAGATAAAGTCAAATGAATAATTCAAGTATTCCTCATGAATGGCTTGTCCTTCTGGTTTGCTTGGATTAATCACTTGATACATCTATAACCAGCTAACCTAAGAAGTTGTTGTGTTATGAATTTATACCACCAGTTAACCTAAGAAGTGGCTGTGTTATGGTTTATTATATATGCACCTACTATTATAGATTCAATTGAGTAATTCAAGTATTCCTCATGAATGACTTGTCCTTTTGGTTTGTTTGGATTAATCAATTGACATGAATCCCACCAGCTAACCTAAAAAGTTGTTGTGTGATGGTCTATATACGTTAGACCTACCGGTTTACTTTCCAGTAAAATGGGAGTTAATTGTGGTAAGGTAGCATTTCCAGTATTTAACCAAATATAAAGTATATGGAATCCCTAAACTGAAGGGTATCTTTTATATTCTTGTCTTTAATACGCTTACCTGCATACTTTATTTAATTAAACTAGTTGTTAATCTAAGCTCACATCACAAGCTATCAAATGATACACTACTTCAAACAACAACTTTACGGTTTTTATTTTAAAATCTAAATAACTAAAACTCTTTGTGGGATCGATACTTGGACTTAAACCGAAAAAACTACAATTTGACCACTTATACTTGGGTGTATAATATAATTCTGATCACAAAAGAGTGTGAATCAAGTTTTTGGCACCGTTGCCAGGGAGTTATGGTAATTTGAATAATAATAATAATAATAACAATATATATGTTTATTTGTATTGTATGTTTGTAGTTTGTTTGTTATAGTCTATGTCTGTTCATTCATCAGTAGGTTCTGTAAATCAGTCATCTCCCTCATCTTCTTCATCTTCATCTTCATCTACACAAGAATCCTTTGACTTAAGTATGGCTAGAAACGTATCTAGGGAAGAACAATCTAGACAACATGAAGTAATTCAAAATGTCTGACCGTTAAGAGAATATCTACATCCTACAAGAACTAATGTCCTTCATGTTTTGCTTTTCCAGCAGACGCTCCAAATATTAATATTAAACTAGGAACAATACAATTACTACCACAGTTTTATGGTTTAGAAACTGAAAACCCCTATGTTCATATGAAAGAATTTGAAAAAGTCTGTGGAACTTTGCAAGATAATTCTGAAATGGTTAGATTAAAATTTTTTCCTTTTTCTTTGAAAGATAAAGCTAAACTATGGCTTAACTCTTTAAGAGCAAATTTGATCACAAACTAGCAAGCTTTACAAGCTAAGTTCTTTAAAAAGTTTTTTCTTGTGCATCGTACTAATACATTAAGACGTCAAATAATGAACTTTTATGTAAAAGAAGGTGAAACTTTGTATCAATGTTGGGAAAGATTTAAAGATCTTCTCCAAGCTTGTCCACATCATGCATTTGAAAACTGGACTTTAGTTGGTTTCTTTTATGATGCACTTCCATTTGCAATGCAACAATTTGTTGAAATGATGGCCCAAGGAGAATTTATGAATAAAAACCCTAAAGAAGCATTTCAATTGTTTGATACTATTTCAGAAAGTTCCCAGATGTGGGACTCAACTTCTTCAAATATTGTGGAAAATAAGTCATCTACATCTGAAAGAGGAACATATATTTTGAAAGACGATGATGATTTAAGAGCTAAAATGGCTAATTTATCTCAAAAATTAGAAGCCTTAGAAATGAAAAAAAATTAAGCAAGTATCTGTTGTATCAACTACTGATCAAATATGTGAAATTTGTGCGTTGTCAGGACATGCTGCCGGGGAGTGTCCAAGTATACCTGCATTTAAAGAAGTGTTAATTGAACAATCTAATGTTGTTCCAAATTATAATAATAAGCTTTATATGAATCCATACTCTGAAACATACAATCTAGGATGGAGGAATCATCCAAATTTTAGTGGGAGAAATACACTACCCACAAATCAAACACAAGGTCCACCACAACCACAAAATCAACAACAATATCCACCATATCAACCCCCACAAAGAAGAACTCTGGAAGATACTATGAATCAATTTTTTCAAAGTCAAATGAGTTTTAATACTCAAACAACTCAAGCATTTAAAGATTTTAAAGCTCAAACTTCACAGAGTATTGAAGATATTAAAAGTCATCTAGCTAAATTAACCTAGTCTTTGAGTACTTCGGAGAAAGGAAAATTTCCATCTCAACCTAAACTTTCGCAAATTCAGAGTCAAGCTAATGCTATATCTTCTGAACCCTGTCCAAGTCAAGTTCAAGCAATCACAACGCTAAGAAGTGGAAAAGTCATTGACAAAACTATTAAACCTAAAATTTCAAAGAAATTACAGAAGGAAATTCCTGTTAATGAACCACTTGAACCTAAACCTTCAACTAAAAACCAACCAAAAATACAAAATGAAAAAGATCCTCCATGTCCTATTCCTTTACCTTTTCCTCAAAGGGTCAAAAAACTTTCATTTGAAAAAGATCAATCGGATATTCTTGAGTTATTTAAACAAGTAAAGATCAATATTCCTTTGTTGGATGCAATAAAACGGGTTCCGGTTTATGCTAAATTTCTAAAAGATCTTTGCACAATAAAAAGAAGAACTAATGTACCAAAGAAAGCATTTGAAACAGAACAAGTTAATATTATAATACAACATGATACACTTCTTAAGTACAAAGATCCGGGTAGTCCTACAGTCTCATGTCTAATTGGAAATTTTTGAATTGAACAAGCTTTGCTAGATCTTGGATCCAGTTGTAATTTAATGTCATATTCAGTATACACACAATTAGGATTAATTGAACTAAAACCTAGCAATATTACACTACAACTAGTAGACCGTTCAATAAGAATTCCATGAGGAACTGTGGAAGATGTTATTGTCCAAGTTGATCAATTCTATTTTTCAGTAGATTTTATTGTTATAGACACGGAACCAATTTGTCATGAATGTGTATCCATACCTTTGATTTTGGGTTGACCATTCCTAGCTACTTCAAATGCATTTATTAATTGTAGGAATGGAGTCGTGAAACTCTCATTTTGAAATATGACTTTAGAATTAAATATCTTTAAAGGTGCGAAACAACCTAGAGAAGAAGAGGAAATACATGAAATAAATTGTGTTGAGACATTAACTCAAAGTTTCTTTGAGAAATTTTTTCTAGAAAAAGAATTATTTGCATTAGAATCTGTATCTAACAAGGAATCTGGAAATAAGGAAAATCCAGAATGTGAAAATATGTTGTCTAAATCTGTAAAACCTACTATCAAAATCGTTAAGCCAGAATTAAAACCCCTTCCAACTAATTTGATGTATGTCTTTTTAGGAGAAAATCAAATCCATCCTGTAATTATATCATCTAAATTATCTGAAATTCAGGAAAAAGAACTGACAAATATTTTGAAAAATCACCAAAGTGTTATTGGATGGACAATAGCAGATATAGAAGGTATAAGTCCACTTCTATATACTCATTGTATTTATTTAGAAAAGAATACTAAACCATCTCGTCAGATGCAAAGAAGATTGAATCCATACTTAAAAGAAGTAGTTCGCGCTGAAGTAATTAAACTACTGGATGCTAATATTATTTATCCTATATCTGATAGTAAATGGGTTAGTCTTACACAAGTAGTTCCTAAAAAGTCTAGTGTTACAGTCATAAAAAATCAAGAAAACGAATTAGTCCCAATGCGTACAGTCACAGGTTGATGTGTATGTATTGACTATCGAAAGCTAAATTCTCTCACCAAAAAGGAATATTTTCCCGTTACCATTTCTAGATCAAGTACTGGAAAGAATAGCTGGTCATGCATATTATTGTTTTCTAGATAGATATTCTGGTTATAATCTAATTGAAATTGCAATAGATGATCAAGAAAAACTACATTTACATGTCTGTTTGAAACTTTTACTTATAAAAGAATGCCTTTTGGGTTATGTAATGCTCCAGCTACTTTTTAGCGTTGCATGTTAAGTATATTTAGTGATATGGTAGAACGATATCCAGAACTTTTTATAGATGACTTTTCAATATACGGTGATTCATTTAACTTATGTTTAGCAAATCTTGAAAGAGTACTTATTAGATGCGAAGAAATAAACCTTGTCTTAAATTGGGAACAATGTCATTTCACGGTTACACAAGGAATTGTTTTAGGTCACATAGTTTCTAAAAAAGGAATTGAAGATGATAAATCCAAAATTGACTTAATAGCTAATCTTCCTTCACCAAACACTGTAAAAGATGTTCGATCATTTTTAGGTCACGCTAGATTTTATCGAAGATTTATTAAAAACTTCAGTTCAATATCAAGACCAATTTGTAATCTTTTATGTCAAGATATAATATTTGAATGGAATGATGCATGTCAATTAGTATTTGATAAATTAAAAAACATGCTTATTTCTGCACCTATCATGCAACCTCCTGACTGGTCTTTACCTTTTGAGTTAATGTGTGATGCAAGTGATTATGCAGTAAGAGTTGTACTAGGTCAAAGAAAAGATAAAAAAGCATATGTTATTTACTATGCAAGCAAAACTCTAAATGATGCACAAATGAACTATTCAACCACATAAAAAGAATTACTTGCTGTTGTGTTCGCATTAGATAAATTTAGATCATATCTGGTTGGATTGTCAATTATTATATTTACGGATCATGCAACTTTAAAATACTTACTTACTAAGAAAGATGCTAAACCACGTCTCCTACGTTGGATTTTGTTGCTTCAAGAATTTGATCTTATCATAAAAGATAAGAAAGGAGTAGAAAATGTGGTAGCAGATCACTTGTCAAGGCTAAACTATGAAATAAATGAAGAATCAACTTCGATTAGAGAAATCTTTCTAGATGAACAACTACTTGCAATAACCGAGGTATGCATATATAGCTAATTATTTAGCTACTGGTACTATTCCTTCTAATTATACCTGGACTGATAGGAACAAGTTTTTAAAGGAGGTACGAAATTTTCTCTCGGAAGATCCTTATTGGTTTAAATGTTGTAAGGACCAAATAATACAACACTATATACCTAATAATGAAATCAGTCCAGTAATTCATTTTTGTCACTCTGAAGCTTGTAGAGGCCATTTTGCTTCAAAGAAAACCGCTGCTAAAATTTTACAGTGTGGATTTTATTGGCCAACTCTTTTTAAAGATGTCCATATCTTTTGTTTAAATTGTGACAGATGCCAAAGAATGAAAAATATTTCGAAAAGCAATATGATGCCTTTAAACCCTATTTTAATTATTGAAATTTTTGACTGTTGGGACATCGATTTTATGGGACCATTTTCACCATCCTTTCGATATCTGTATATTTTAATTGCAGTTGACTATATTTCTAAATGGGTAGAGGCAATTTCATGTAGAAATAATGATCACAGAATAGTGATCAAGTTTTTGAAAAAAAATATTTTATTCAGATTTGGAATTCCTCAGACCATTATCAGTGATGGTGAATTACATTTTTGTAATAAAGTTTTTGAAAATTTTATGAAAAAAAACTCAATTTAACATAAAATATCCACTTCGTATTGTCCACAAACGAGTGGCCAAGCTGAACTAGCTAATAGGGAGATAAAATATATTTTAGAAAAAACAGTAAATCTGAATCGTAAGGATTGGTCTTTAACATTGACTAATGCACTTTGGGCATACCATACTGCATATAAGACTATCCTAGGAATGTCTCCTTATCGGTTAGTTTATGGTAAACCATGTCACTTACCTGTAGAATTAGAACATCAAACATATTGGGCAATCAAAATAATGAATTTTGATATGGATAAAGCAGGAGTATCACACAAACTTCAAATTAATGAATTAGAGGAGTTAAGAAATGAAGTTTATGAGAATGCAAAGATTACTAAATCAAGAACAAAAATTTTCATGATAAAAATATCATGAGAAAATCCTTTGAACCATCTCAAAAAGTTATGTTATATAATGCAAAGTTTCGTTTATTTCCTGAAAAGCTAATATCTAGATGGATAGGACCGTAAATAGTTAAGCAAATTTTCGACTACGGGGCAATTAAAATCAAAAATCCAGTAACTGAGAATAGTTTTAAAGTAAACGTCAAAGACTCAAACCATATTATGATGGATTCACAAGATGTAACTTTTGTACAACTTTCTGAGCCATTATATGTACTCTAATATATATATATATATATATATATTGTAGTTTAAATATAGAATATAAATACTAATTGTTTGTTAATTGTTTGACAGATTAAATCTCCTGAGTGAGAGCTAGATATCTTAATCGCTGAAAGACAACAAATTGCTGGTTTTTATTCTCAATGCTGGTTATTGTAGTTTTTACATGGCAAATAATGTTTAATTTAAGTTGGGGAGGTACAGGTGTGCATTTATTTATTGTGTTTAAAATAGTAATTTTGATTTAAAAATTCAGTTCATCTTTGTGACTGGCAGATGTTAAAGAACCGGATAGAGAGTCAATATTTAATAATTTTTTGAATCATTTTAAAATTTTGAAAACAAAATTGAAAAATGGATGAAAAATTAATTTTGTTGAGTTTAATTTTAGTACGTCACTTTCCAAAAGATATACATGCGTTGATCATTCAAAAAGCCAGGTATATTAGAAATTTAGAAAATTTTGAAAGTCAAGCAAGACCTCTGTGTGAAAAAAGTACATAGGCTAAACACCGACGAGCAAATCGTCTATGTGCTTGTGCAAAATGTGGTCGTACAGAACATTTGAGACAATATAATCAGTGTGCGGAACCAATTTCAGGTCGAGCGTTAGATCGTTTACGGTGGATTAGGTATGGGTAGAGTAAGGATTATCTCGAGGCACCATCCTATTCTATCCCAATGTTAACAAGATACATCAGAAATGAAGTGAACCATGTCACTGGTGTTATTGATCCAGATAGTTCTGATGTTGACTAAATATGATCAACAAGATGTATAGTTTTGGGAATATATGCGCATAGTTGTAAATAAATGTAAATAACTATAGAATAAATAGAATAATCAGTAAATAAAAAATAACAAATAAAAAATTAATAACCCCAATTCTTTTGAAAGAAAAAGAGTGGTTAGCAAAGTTTTGTAGAATATATAAAATTATGTCTAATTTTGGGAACTTCCAGGAATATAGGAAAAAGAGCAGAATTATAGAAAATCAGAAAAGCAGTCTGCAGTTGCAAACCAAAAACCAGTCAGATAGCACAGTCTAGACAGTAGAGCTAACGTCCGAACGACAGTATATAAATCCTCTGAAGAAAAATCAACAAAAGATGGATTTAAGACGACGAGCAAAATAATCTTCAAGCCAAGCGCAAAGGGATCATTCTCCACCATTTGATCAACCTCCATAACAACCTTACCTGAGAAATATCTTCAATGAGGTGATGTTTGAGAATTTTGAACAATAGAACTGGTACGATGCTAATTTTTTGACAAAACTTATTATTTCTAAAAGACCAGTTATTTTTAAAGATTTTGAGAACATCGGAATCAGACAAATTCTTAATGCAAGAGGATGGTTACATTATGTTAGATTATTTGTTCCTATTTATGACAGCTTAGTTCGTGAATTTTATAGTAATGTTGAAATAATTGGAAAAAGGCAATTACGTATATTTATACGGGGTATTATTTTCCAAGTTACACCTGCTACTATAGTCAAATTCTTTCAACCCATACCAAGACCAGAAAACCCCCAATATCCATATACCCGATTACCTGATTTAAATGTTATAGGAAGAGAAGTAACGGGTAACCCAAAATTTGCTTGGGGTAGACCGAACAAATAAATAAAGCAAGGGCACTTGACTGACAAATATTGCATCCTGAATTTGATAACAGGGTATAGTTTGCTACCCGGTGCCCAGAAAAATCAAATCTATACTGAGCAGGCTTATTTCTTGTGTGCATTTGGGATGGGACACACTATTGATTTGCCGAATTTAATCATGGACCAAATGATACTTAATGTGAATAGAATGAAAGCCTCACTCCCAGATGCCATGTTAGTCTCTCAACTATGCAGGGAAAGAGGAGTGATCATTGATCCGATATGGAAAATAGTGGATCATTTTGGAGCAATGGATAAAACTTTATTGAAAAAAAGTCATAAAAGACAGCAGGAAGACCGACTTGAAGCACTACCTACACCCCAAGAAGAGCCATTCCAGGTACCTGAAGAATTCATACCACAAAAGGAACAACCATACATACCAATAGATGACAGAACTGATAGACGCATCTTACTAGAGGTGGAGAACAGTATTGCTCAGATCAACAAACGAATGGATGAATATGAACAAAGTCAAGCTGAACTTTAGAAGTTATTTAAAGATCGTTTTGGAGAAGGATCTTCTACTTCCTAAACAGACTGGGGATTCTACAAAATAATTTGCTATCTTTCACTCATCTTTTAAATTATGCACTTTTACTTATGCATTTGAACTTCAATTTATGTTTTGCACTTTTTTGCTTTATATTGTTTGTTTTGAACTAATTTGTGTTTAAGTTTATTTTTGTTAAAGTTAGAACCTATATTGTTAAAGTTAGGAAGACTAGTTCATATGATTCACAGTGAAATTAGGTTAATATTGCTATGTTTTGTGAAAATATTCTTAATCTGATCACACGGGATTTTCATACTTTAGCTGTATATTATCTTAATATTTTTATTCGAACTTATTTTTATGAGCCCGATTAGATTTCTTTATTTTAGAAACCTTGTGAAATATTACACTCTTTACATATTTAGTGGAGATGTATAACCAATTGAAGAATTTGAGCCAATCTTCCTTGGAGAGATATTCTACATCTACTCAAATAAACATCTTCAATTCTACGGTAAACTTTCTTTGAATAATCTCATTAATTTTGTCATGATTAGCACTTGTTAGATTATATTGTTAGCATTATCCTTGAAATTATTTTACATAGGAATGATACAGATGAATAATTTCTAGAAAATGATCTTAGGCCATGTTTGATTAATCTTGAGCCTTAACCATTTCTTTTACAAAATTATGTCCTTAGTCAACCATGATTGAGCCTAAAAGAGTATAAATTCTTTTCTCGAACCCCAAGAAATACCTGAGCCACATAAAAGTATATTAAATCTACCCTTACTATCTAATTTTCTTGCACCCTCTTTTAAATCAGCAGGATACTGAAAAAAAAAAAGAAAAAAAAAGAATAAAAGAATGATCCTGGTTCAAAGAAAAGAAACCTAAAAAAAAAAGAGAGCCAAGAAAGTGAAAAATAGAAAAAATGAACATGCAAAGTCTTAGAAAAGAAAGAGGTGTGTTACAATATTAAAGATAGCATTTGAATCACGCTAACGTCACTTCATACACCCTAAACCTATGGCCACATTACAACCCGAAGAAAGTCCTTTTTGATTCCAGAAATTATGTATGTGTATTAATCCTATCATTCTAAAAATGAAAATGTTAATAATATATGTGTAATACAGTGTTAATATTCTCTCATGAGATTATGTCAAATTCCAGTTCTATTCAAATAAACCGTTCTTTTGATTAACTAGATGTGATATTGTTTGTTTTGTTAACTATATTCCAATCACATGTGCTCATGAGAATAGTCACTATAACAGGTGTGTTCTCTTTGCTGAGTGTATTCTAGGAAAGAACAGACATCAAAACTACCATGAAAGATGGTAATATTTCTTGAGTGATTTTTGAAACAAAAGAAATCATCACACACAGAAGTTTGTAAAACAATATATGGATAATGTTACAACTAACGTGTGTTACTCTTATAGTGATCAGAAAAGGAACTATTCTAACAAGACAAAAGGAATATTGATTTAATTATTTTTGTGAAAAGTAGGAATTATAAACTCCTAACTACTGAAGTTTGTAGGTAGCCTCACTAGAAACCTTCACGAGACAAAATTCGTCCACTAGGAATCACCTAGGGTTTAACGGCTTATTGTATATGCTAAATGCAATCGTGAAAAAATCTATGAAAATAATTTTACTTCTGTTTATGTTTTATTTTGTGAAATAGTTTTTATAATCTATGTTTACTAGGGACTAGTAAAGTTTAAGTTAGGGGGTGTGATTAACCCTAATTAGTGTGTAAACTATAATGATTAAGTAATCAACTTTGTAAGATAAAACCACTAAAAATTATCAATTAGGAGTAATTATAATTTGTGTGAAAATTAAATTTTTAAATACTTTATGTTTAATTTTCAAGGTCTAATGCAGAAATACCGGATAATACAAGGCAATTTTGCAAAACTTGAAACAACAAAGGAGCAAAGTGTAATATAGACACATCGAACATCCAACACGTGACACATGGATCAATTGCAAGGCACCTTGAAGCTTAAAAAAAAGACACTTGGAACCTCCTGCAAGGGATCACTATTCGGATGGTGAACCTAGGGTCCAGATGGTTACTAGGTGACAAAGCCTTATCTTTCAACCTTAACCTTACTTTCCACCTCGTGCTTACTTTCCATGTCATGCTTACTTTCCACCTCCTGCCTACCTTTCCACCTCATGCTTGCATTTTGCCTATATATAGGGGTGTTCTCCACCATTTCAAGAAGGCCGGCCATCCTACAGATCCAAAGGGAGAGATCCAAGGGAAGAGAAGAGAAAAAAAGAAAGAAAGAAAGAAAGACTCAAATACAA
Organism: Ilex paraguariensis; assembly: GCA_963454935.2. Classification (NCBI taxonomy): domain Eukaryota; kingdom Viridiplantae; phylum Streptophyta; class Magnoliopsida; order Aquifoliales; family Aquifoliaceae; genus Ilex; species Ilex paraguariensis. The sequence goes on from CAUOFW020000928.1 coordinate 129,227, forward strand.
AGTCGGTCTGTCCTACACCAATATTCTGTATTTCTACATTTCTGTTGTATCTTTCTATTCGGATAGTTGAACTACCGCCACTTTTTTGTTTTAATTGATAATAAAGGTGGTTGTGTTTCACTTGTTCCATGTGAAAGAAGTTTTAGAGTTTATATTTTAATTTCAGTTGTAATGAAAATTGTCCGCACTTCTTGCTTGTCTATAGCAATGGAGAATGAGTAGTTCACTTATACCCTTTGGTGAAGGGTAAACATATGTATATTATTGGTTAACTTCTGGAAATGTTGATGTTTTATTTACATCTTTATCTATATATGTATTATAAGCTTCATGCATGATATAGTGATGTGCGTAGTTTCGGTGCTGTGCCTGAAATTATGTCATCAGTGCATCATCAACCTGCCAGTAAAACAACCACGACATTCCTATCGGTATGGTTTGTCATCCACCGGAATGTTGAGGATGTTTAACTGTTGCATGGTACTAAACCTAAATGATCCTCATAAATGGCTTGTCCTTATGGATTATTAGGGTTGTTTATATATAATAATACTATCAGATGAATATCTATGGTGTTCCTATCGGTATAGATAGTCCTCCACCGGAACGCTGAAGATGTTCTATTGTAGCATGTTATAACTATCAGATTAATGACCTAAGTGATCCTCATAAATGACTTGTCCTTCTGGATTACTAAGATCGTTTAACTAGTATAAATGATAATATTCCCAATCGAACAACCACGGCATTCCTATCGGTATAGTTTATCCTCCACTGAAACGCTGAGGATGTTTAACTAGTATATATGTATCATAGATGAAGTCAAATGAATAATTCAAGTATTCCTCATGAATGGTTTGTCCTTCTGGTTTGCTTGGATTAATCACTTGATACATCTATAACCAGCTAACCTAAGAAGTTGATGTGTTATGAATTTATACCACTAGTTAACCTAAGAAGTGGCTGTGTTATGGTTTATTATATATGCACCTACTATTATAGAGTCAATTGAGTAATTCAAGTATTCCTCATGAATGACTTGTCCTTCTGGTTTGTTGGGATTAATCAATTGACATGAATCCCACCAGCTAACCTAAGAAGTTGATGTGTGATGGTCTATATACATCAGACCTACAGGTTGACTTTTCAATAAAATGGGAGTTAATTGTGGTAAGGTAGCATTTTCAGTATTTAACCAATATAAAGTATATGGAATCCCTAAACTGAAGGGTATCTTTTATATTCTTCTCATTAATATGCTTACCTACATACTTTATTTAATTAAACTAGTTGTTAATCTAAGCTCACATCACAAGCTATCAAATGATATACTACTTCAAACAACAATTTTACTGTTTTTATTTTAAAATCTAAATTACTAAAACTCTTCGTGGGATCGATACTTGGACTTAAACCGAAAAAACTACAATTTGACCACTTATACTTGGGTGTATAATATAATTCAGATCAGAAAAGAGTGTGAATCACGTATCTTGGTGCAGTTGTCTCTCATGCCAACACATTTAGCTCCAAATGATTGGAGAGTATTGTTAGCATTTCTTTCGTTGTGGTGACAGGTGCATGGCTTGAGTGCCTCTCCTTCTTGCGAAGAATTTTTGCCACCTATATTTCACAGGAAAACCTCACGCCTAATGAAGGTTGATATCTCTTTTCTTTGAGGGTAGGAAAGTTGATTACTAGACTATACTCCAATTGTCATAGTTGGAAGACTTGATTTTTATTCTTGGGAGGAGAGCGAGCTACCGAGGAGGATTGTGCTCTGGATCCAGCAAGGTGGGGTGCGCCAAAGAGGATAGGTATAAATCTTTCCCTTTCTTATCACCATTCAGTTGATGTGTTCTTTACGTCTTCACCAAGAATTTATCTATTTTTTCGGTTTGCCAGAGTTGTCAACAGATTACGGGAAGAGGCTCTAGGCTTTAAGGGTTCACCTTGTTAGGGATTATACGGTTCTCATGGCTGGAATGGGTCAAGTTGGAGTTTTCCCCTCATAATGTATTTCCACTCCATCTTCTTTGCAGGCTCGCGTCTCTTCTTCCAAGAAAAGAGGTAAGTAATTTTTATGGTGAATATGATGGTATTTTCAATTTCTAAAAATGCCTTCCTTTACTTAGGCTCTATCGTATTTAGATTAAGGGTGGAGGCTCCCTACTCCGCCATGGCTGCTTAGGTGACTCGTCCACCCAAGAGGGTAAGATTTGATGATGCCCCCACAGCTTTCCTAGATGTGCCTCCTCCACCTATTCCACTTATCCAGGTGTCTCCCTTGGCTACCTCCGCCAGCTAGGGCATTTCTAGAAACGGGGATTCCTTCTTCCGTACAGACCAGATCACCGCTTGCTTCTTCAGCGTCCAACTATGGTACATAGTCTATACTTTGGGACATGAATATTGCTAAGTATCGACTCTCACGTTTCGTGTCGCCTTTAGACATTAAAGAAGTTAGTTGTTAGGGTACTAATGGTATTATTGACACCATGATAGAGGGCTTGGCCAAAGTAATCATATGTACTTCTTTTCTGTAGAATATTTTTTCTTGTATCATCTAATGACATTGATCTTTTTCTCTTTTTGCATGTTTGTAGGTGTCCATGAACACTACGTATCTTTTTGCGAGAGCCACCCAACACATGAGCGTGTATCGATGACTCTAATGAAGGAGAGACATACACTGTAGGCTATTGAGGAATAGTTAAGGGTGGCTCACGAGAGAGCTGCACCTCTTGAGGCTGAGCTTTTGATGGCTTGTGAGAGAGCGATTAAGCTAAAGGCTGAGACTGAGGCTGCTTACACGAGAGTAGAGATAGAGTTGCGGTCAGGTCATGAGAAGGTTGTCAGACCTGAGACAGAGCTGCAGGTTGCTCATGAGATGGCTACCACACCAGAGGCAAAGTTGTAAGTAGCTCACGAAAGGGTTTTCGCAATAAAGGCAGAGCTTCAGGTTACTTATGAGAGGGCTACTAGAGCAGAGACCGATCCCAAGAAAAGGATTGGAGGAGATTGGTTGTAGAGAAGGCTATTCATGACCTGCAGGATAGTATAGCAGATGCTTTCATTGATGGTTATGTGGAGTTCAGGGTGAAAGCTTCAGATTCTTTTCTTCAGCATAGACTTTTTTGCATTTGTCCCATATGAGGAGCCAAGCATAGGTGGTGATGACGATGGAGAATGTTTGATAGGCAATGAAAGTAGCCAGAATGTTAAGGAGAATGTCTGATAGATTGTCTCTTTTTTTTTGTGTCAGACTGTGTTGTTTGTTTGTTTATGAACTTTTTGTGAAATGAAAATCTAGACAATTTCTGTGATGAATCCTTGAGGCTTTATTTGATAATTATTTGTGGTAAACACCGGTGGGTAGGTGGCCCCCCAAAAAGTACAAAAATGGTTACACAAAATAAAAACAAACTCCTGCTGCTTTGTTCTACTACCTTTGTCTTGCCGCATTATTGGTAGTATTTCTTCAGGTATTTAGCATTCCATGGATAGGGTAAAACCGTTCTCTCACAATTCTGGATTCTATAAGTGTTTGGCCTCACAATCTTTGTCACAGTGTAAGGCCCATCCTAGTTTGGTCCTAGCTTCCCCTCTTGTGAGTCCTTAGTGGCTAGTATTACCTTTTTAAGGACCAAGTCTTCAGGTAAAACAGAGCGAGACCTCACCCTCAAGTTGTAGTACTTGGTCATGCAGCGTTTGTATTTTGCATTTCTGATCATGACCATCTCTCTCTCTCCTCCTTTCTTGAATAAAATATGAACGGAGTATACAAATTCCAACCTATAGTTGCAATCTCACAATTTTCACTGTACTTATTCTCTTTGATATATTGAACAACCTACAAAGCTTTAGCTCTTTCTTGTATATTGGAGTTGCACCCACTTAAGAGGAAAATTTTGGATGTTGTGTCTAGTATAAAAATGTCACTAAGGTTCAACGATGAACGAATAAAAGGCACTTGGTTAGCATGCATACATGTCAATTATAAGCACAAGTGATTAGATAAGAAACGAAGGAAACCACACTCATGTGGCCTAGATACAAGGGCTCGGTTTTCACCTATTTAGAGAAATAGTCAATGGCCACCACGACGAATTTACACTGCTTGCGGCTCATAGGTAAAGGGCCTAGGATGTCGATACCCCACTTGAAGAATGGTCAAGGGCTTATAATGGTGGTCAACTCTTTTGGTGGTTGTCTCGGCACAGTGGCAAAACGTTGGCATTTGTAACATTTTTTCACAAAAGTCTAGAACATCTCTAATCATGTTAGGCCAATAGTAGCTTTGTGGGCTAGAGAGTGTCCTCCATAATGATTTATGCATACTCCATTGTGAATCTCTCTCATGGCATAGTTGGACTCGTCTATAGAGAAGTTGTGGAGCAATGACGTAGAGGGTGTCTTATAGGATAACGTATCTAGATACCATTAGTCTTAGTTTCATGGCTTCCTTTGGGTCATCTGGGAGTGTGCCCTCATTTAAATATGATTGGATAGGTGCAGTTCAATCTGGGTCTATAGTTATGCAGTTGACACTCCTCATATTTATTTTGAGCCTACTTAGCTCAAATTGGTAATCTATAAAGGGGGGCTTGGTGGGATGTCTGAGGATGAGGCAAATTTGGCAAGTGGATCTATCATCACATTACGTTCTTTTGGCAAATGTTGAATATGAAAATGTTGGAATTTTACCAATAAGGTTTGTACCATTGCTAGGTATTCTTGCATCCTTTTCTCCCTTGCTTCAAAATTTTCCTTTACCTGGTTCACTACAAGCTGGGAGTCATTGTGGCGGTGAGATGGTGGGCCTTCATTTCGATTGCCAACTTTTAGCCCTGAGATGAGGGCCTCATATTCTGCCTCATTGTTGGAGGCTAAAAAATGAAAAGATACTACATATTTAAGGGGAGTTTCCATTGGGTCTGATGAGTACTAGGCCTATTCCACTCCCTTGATTGGTTGATGAACTGTCTACATAGAGTCTACACTGATGTGGGGACAAAGTTTCAGGATAAGTTGACACTGAATCGAGGGGCGTAGGCATAACATCGAGGGGTGTCCTTCCTCTACGAGGGCTGTAGGCACTGAGAGTGGGGAAGGTTGGGTGCCAAACTTGGAGCGGGTTCTAGATGTAGAGTAGGGGGCACCAGAGGTGGAGCAGGGGGTGCCATTTGAGAAGCCTTTCAGATACATCTGGTTTTCCTAGTATTCTTTTCAATGGTTGGTCTATGAAAACCATAATTGTGTGGCCTTGAAAATAATGTCGAAAGTGTTTGACTAACATGACTAAGATGAGTGCTAGCTTCTCTAGTTCTATGTACCTTATATCCACTCCTCGATATGCCCTGCTAACATAATAGATGGGCTTTGGTATCTCTTCATCCTCTCTGACACGGAAAGAGCTTACGGTAGATGGAGATATAGCAAGGTACAAGTACAAGACCTCTCCGAATATGGCATATGACAATAAGGGAGGTGTAGCAAGATAGCCTTTCAGCTTCTGAAAAGCTTCTTCTGCATCTGGTCTCTATTCGAAAGTTTTTTGGAGGATCGTTAAACACTTATTAGTGGATTTGGAGACAAATTTGTTGAGAGCTGCTACTCTTCCATTGAAGTGTTGGACCTCCTTCATAGTGGTAGGGGACTTCATGTCCAGAATGGCTTTGATCTTATTCAAGTTAGTCTCGTTGCCTCTCTTGTTGACCATGAAGCCCGAAAACTTTCTTGATCCCACGCCAAAGGCACTCTTCTTAGGATTCAACTTTATCCGGTAAGACCTCATGTTGCCAAAGGTTTCTTGTAAGTGTGTCACATGGTCCATGGCCTCCAGGCTCTTCACCAGCATGTTGTCAACATACACTTCCATAGTTCTCTCGATCTGTGACTCAAACATCTTCTTTATAAGTCGCTAGTACGTGGCTCCTGCATTTGTTAGTCCAAATGGCATGACTCCGTAATAGTAGGTTCCCTTAGGAGTGATGAAAGACGTATTCTCTTGATTTGGTGGGTACATGCTGATTAGGTTATATCCGAAATAGGCATCCACAAAATTAGCAACTCATTGCTAGCCGAGGCATCGATGAGGATGTTTATGCATGACAATGGGTATTTGTCTTTGGGGCAGATTTTGTTTAGCTTAGTGAAATATACGCAAAGGCGCCACTTCCCACTGACCTTAGTAACCATTACCACATTGGACAGCCATAATAGGTAGGCCACCTCTCTAACTAACCCATTTGCTAATATCTTCCAGACCTCTTCCTACATGATATGCGCCCTTTTTGTGGTGAAGCTTCTTAGCTTTTAGCGGACTGGCTTGTGCCTAGGATCTATATTGAATCGGTGGGTGGCAACTTCAAGGGCAATGCCTTCAAGGTCTTTGTGAGACCAAGGAAATACATCAATATTTTGTTTCTAAAATCAATAAGTTGGCGGGCTTGATCTTTGGGAAGTGAGGAGCCAATATAGACTCTTCTCTCTGGCTACTGGCGTGAGCTCCTCCACTGGCTTGGCTCTCTGCAGTGTGTCGTTGTCCTGAGGGTCAACCACTTCCACTTGCAAGGCCTCTTGAGGCTTCTTGGCCCCTCATGGAAGCCACATAGCACTCCTTTGCTACGATTTGGTCTCCTCTAATTTCTCTAATTCCTCATGGGGTTGGAAAATGTAGAATAAGATGACAGGTGGATTACATCCCTCCTCAAGGTGTTGAGTGTGGGATACCTAAAGATGATGTTGTAAGGGAACGGGCAACATCAGGATTCTTTTTCACTTGATAGTTGGCTATCATTATGGGCAGTACTAACGAGTCATCGTGGGGGTGCTAGATCTCTGTCTGAGACTGAGATGACCCCACCATCCTCCTACCTATGAGACTTCAGTAGGCATTGGCCATCTGGCTCTGAGTGCCTAACCTTTATGACGTATGCCTTTCTAGTTGAATTGGAGTCACCTCCTCCTCTTTGAAACCCTCTAGAGATCGTATGGATTTCTCCTAGAGGTTGTTGCTGCTCTTTCTCCTCCTAGTTGCAACCTAGTGATGGGGTGTGGCCTCTGTCTGCCACATATTTTTGCAATTGGTCTTGCTAAATAAGGTCCTCAATCTGCTTAAGTTTAAAGTAGTCATCATGGTTGTGGCCCTGGTCATGGTGCAAGCGATAATACTTGTTTGGGTTTCTACGGTTTCAAGCATATTTCATTTTTCCTTGCCAGTGTATCGTAGGGTCATTCTGAATTTAGATCAAAATATGCTCAATTGAGGCAGTGAATGGCATGAAGGCCTGTCACCCCCTCTAAGGTGGAGGGCTGAGGCGGTCCTTGGCTGACACTCTCTTTGTCCTCCTCCTCTTCTTTTCAATTTCTCTCCTGTCTTCATGGAGCTCCTTTCTATTCTCCCCTCCATGTGAGGACTCAAATCACTTGGCTTTGGTGACATCCTCAGTGTTCACATATTTTTATGCTTGTACAATAGTTTTGGCATGCTCTTCGATGGGCGTTTCAAAATAGAAAATAAAAAATTGGATGAACGCAAGCCATTGATGAAGGTAGTCATGGTGACTTTGTCATTCGACTTTTCAATCTGGAAGACCTCCTCGTTAAAACAAGTAAGGTAACTCCTTAGACTTTCCTCCCGTTCTTGCTTAATGCTGAGTAAATGGGTGATAGGCTTCTGTGCGGTTGTCCTCCTATGAAATAGGAGACGAATGATTTGCTAAGTTCAACAAAAGAATTCATGGATCTGGGTCTGAGCTTGGCGAACCATCGGTGTGTAGACCCCTTGAGGGTAGTGGGGAAAGCCTTACACTAAAGTGATACGAATTGAATATTTTAAACATCGAATTGACAAAATTAATATAATAAGAACTAAAGTGACAAAAAATATATACTTTAAGAACCAAAAATATTATTAACCCAAAAAAAAATTCTTTCTAAAAGTTAAAAGTTGTGGCTAAACATGTTTGTTTAGTAAAATATTCTATAACGATTCAAACTACTCTAACAACATATCTTAATGAATCAAAAAGCTATACAAAAAATTTGTCATGTTACTCAAAAAATGTGTGATTTTTCATGTACGGCGCGAACTCACTGCTAGTATAATTGTTAAAACAATAACCTAATATAAATTATCTATAATATAAAACATGACAGACTTCAATAAGTTTATCCGACGGTCTCAAATAGTAACATCAAAATAGTAACGTGCTCAACAAAAATTTAATTATTGTAATAGAGTGACACCCCCACAACAGAATAAATACTCACATATGGTGTCACTCTATTGCAATGATTAAATTTTAAATTAAGTTTTTTATTTAGTATATTTCTCTTTGATGTTACTATTTTTTTGTTAAGTGTGTTACTGTTTGATGTTACTATTTTTTAGTTGAGCATGTTATTGTTTGATATTACTATTTTGTTGTTGAGCATGTTACTGTTTGATGTTACTATTTTTTTGTTGAGCGTGTTACTGTTTAATATTACTATATATATACATACACACACACACACACACACACACATATATATGTGTGTGTGTGTGTGTGTGTGTGTATACATGAAATTTTAAAATTTAAATGAAACACAAATATCAAAAAGAATCTTGAAAGTCTCACATTGTAATATTTATATATTGGAAATATAAAAGCTGTCAATTTGGTATGTACTATTTATGGTAAGGGTAATTATAGAATACATTTCAAAAAGAATATAAAAATGTTTTAAAATGTGTACTTATTGACAACTATTTGATGAAAAAAATGACTTAAAGGAGGATAAGTTTGAAGGTGGTACTTAAGGCCAAATAAGTTCTGTGCAAGGCACTCACATCCCATTTTCTCATGTTTTTATTGATCACTTGTTATTTTTTTTATTTTATAGGTTTTGTTTGCATAAAAGAATTAGTAATTAGCTTGGATTTTATTATATAGATTTTTTGTTTTTTTGGTGTAATTGGTATGACTTTTTTTTTGGTGATTAGCTTGGGCTTTGTGTTTTTGTTTTTTGAGAGAATTGTTTTATATTTATTGGTCACTTTTCATTTTATTTGTTGGTGATTTGCTTGGGTTTTGTATTTTTATTTTTGGGGGAATTGTTTTGTTTTTATTGGTCACTTTTTTTTTTCTAGAGCTTGGGGGAATTCTTTTTTATTTGGAGAACTATATGTTTACATGTAGTAGATTTTTTTTTTTTTTTGTATAAATAATAGCTTGAAGGGTGAATTTATGGATTAGATATTGGTGATTAGATTGAGTTTTATTTTGAGTCAACTTTTTCTATCAGAAATTCAACTAATTTTCAAAAAAATGTGTAAAACCTGTTAATTTTTATTTATATTTAAGATTTTCTCATTCTATGAAATCATAGAAAACTTTTTTTGTTTCCTTTAATTTTGGCGTTACCACCCTTCTTGCACCGACTGGCCCCGGGTCTAATACTTAAGGGGAAACACTATATTACAATTTTTTTTTTAATTTTTGGTGTTATTATGTTCTTGTTCTTGGTCCCAAATGAGTCACATGTGTAAGTATTATCACCTAATTCACTGGTTAACACATTCTGAAAAATTAAAAAAATAGGAATGCAAGCACACACATGAACACACTGACAGATGCATGAACACAAACACAGGCACACACATGAACACATCACACACACATGAACATACACACATGCAAGCACACACATGAACACAACACACACACATGAACACATACGCACAAACACAGGCACAGTTAGAGAGAGAAAGAAAGAGAAGATCCCGAGGGAGATAAATGGACTCCTTGCAGTGGATGGTTCAGTGTGTATTGAAGGTGCAATGTAGAGATAGAGAGGAACTGAGAGGGTGTTACTTCGGTGTGGTATGTATTGCAGCGGGGGAAAAAGTTAGAGATAAGGGAATGTAGCTTGTTTTAAAAAATGAAAGAGAGGGAGAGAGAGTTAGATGAAAGATAAAAAAGAGGGAAAGAGAGAGAGAGTTGCTAGGTGAGATAAGGAGGCAGATTTAGATGAGAGATAAGGAAGAGAGAGGTGTCGGGGTGAGGATAACTTGAGAGATAAGGGAGAGAGAGAGAGGTGCCGGGTGAGGAGAGTTGCTCGGAAAATGGAAGAGATGGGTTGATAGCATTTTAAAAATGGAAGAGAGGATGGAAGAGATGGGTTGCTAACAGTTGTTGGGAAAATGGAAGAGAGAGTTATTGTATTAGGGTTGCTGGGTTGGTGGATAAGTAAAATAGGGTTGTTGGGTTGTTTAATTTGGTGGGTTGCTGATCATTTAAAAATGGAAGAAAGGAGAAAGAGTGTATCGGAGAAAGAAAGAGAGGGGAGGGAGAGAGGGAAAAAGAGTTATTGTATGACATAGAAAGATAGAGTTAAATGAGAAATAAGAGTCTGTATTAGTTACTATTAGATAAGAGGAGAGAGTTAGATGAGAGATAGAAGTGTTAGAAAAATTTGGTATGAGGACCGTCGAATCAAAAGTCTTGAAATGATCTGAGCCGCGAAAAGTTCAACACAAACCAAGCTAACTACTTTATTATATAGATATTTAAAATTTAAAATTATAGGTAGGATTTAAAATTTGAACCTCATTATTTTGAGAGGAGAGAAATAGAAACAAAATGCTGACATGATATGACAAAATTTATAGAGCAATATTATTGAGACATAATTTGTTGACCTAATTCTTGTGACATTTGAATTTGATGTTGATTCAATGATTTCTAAGAATCCACATTATTATATTAGTAAATTATGTCAGATTTTTAGGTGCAAATAGTATTACTCAAATTTATAATATAAAACATGGCAGAGTTTCAAATAGACTTATCCAACAGCCACCAATATCCCTCTCAAAATCATTCACACTGCACTATGCCTTAAGGTACGAGCTATCTTTAATATATAAATATAATATGACAAACTTTGTAGAGAGAGAAAACAGAAAGAAATATTTCATTATTTCCATACAAAAATTTCTCATTGGTATTGAGAACCAAATAAGCAGGACAAGCTGGTATACACTGCGCATAAAAAAATTACTCAAAAAATACTACCAAATAATTATCTTAACATATTTATGGTATCCTTTCAAGATTCTAATCATTTTCATTTAGATCTCACTAATTTAGTCCAAATGACAAAACAAGTGGACACCACAATTTTTTTTTTTTTTTTTTCAAATTGGTGGTTTTAAAATCTGAACCTTGGAGGCTAAAATGGTAATTTTAGGCAACTTTTGCACCTTGCTTCCAATATCCTTCCAGTTTTGCCAATTTTCGGAGTGATTAAAAATGCTGGCAGAAGGGATGCATCTTCAACTCCTTTTTCCTCACCTTTCATTTCAATTTTTCTTCTTCACCAAACAAAAAAACATCATTTTTACTCCACCCAATTTTCCAACAAACCAAACAACCCCTAAGTGCAATTATTGAAAAGAAAATAGAGGCGGACCCGGTGCAGTACCAGTTGCCGAAGCAGTGTGTTTTTGCTGAAAATTTTGAGATCAGTTATTTCTTTTGTTTTTGTTTTGTGTTATACTGAATTTTGATGAGTCTAAGAACTCGTTTGTGACTTTTGAACTCAAATTTTCATCCATTATGTTGCTATACTTTTCACTGCAATTTGTTATTCTTCATGTTTTGTGCGATCATTATCAGAGCTATGAGTTTTGAAATTTGAAAGTTGTGCTGAAGCTAGGTTATGAAATTTGGGGGTTTTTTTTTCTTGTGGTGTGTTCTTGGATGTAGAGTTGCTAGATTCAAAAATCTATGGCTCAAGAAATCCTGGGCCTGGGCTGAACATATTCTAAATGAAGCATTGGCCAACACAATATTAGTTGGAGGAAAGATGATACTTTGAACTGGAGAAGGGTTTATTGGTGTGAAAGACATAGCTTTCTAAGACCTCCCTGTCTTCTTTTCGATCCACTTCTTCCTCGAATTCTGGAGTGAAGAGTGAATGAGCATCTCGATCTATGTCCATTTGTCTTTTTTAGTTGATTTAAAAGCCATAAACATCTGATAGAATAAGAAAAACATGTTAAAACTCGCTAAATAAAGCTTTTGCAAAATTACGAACATACCTTAAGTATCAACAATTTATATATTTTTTATAAATCAATTGAAATCTATTGTTGATGGAGAAAACAAGATCAAATACAATTAATCGGAAAAATTGAAAATTCCTTCAAGGATTAATGTCATAGCATTAGAAGTATAATATGAAAAAAATTCCAAATTAACATAATTTTAAACTAGCTAGAATGTTTCAACAAAAACAATCACAAAACATCAGGAGTTGATACCAAAATATATGGAATTATTTATCAAAATACAATCCATGCACCGATCCAAAATATTTTAGCCATCAAACATATTTCACTCTTAACGTCCCACGCCAAGCGGTGACTCAATACCAGACATGGCAGTAGCAAAAACACTCCCCAAGGATGATGAAGGGAATGTCATTATAAATTAATTTGAAACTTCATTGCCAAATAATGCAGCCATGCCAACTCCTACAATATCCATAAATACTTCGGGCATGATAACTTCCCTATCCAAATACTGCATTACTTGCCTCATGCTAGGCCTAGTCATCGGATTATAGTGTGAGCAAATCAGACCTAGTTTCAAAACCAACTCCATTTCCTCTACCACAAAATCACCTCCCAATCTCGGATCAGTTGCCTCAAGAATTGCTCCTTCTTTCCATTTCTCAACTAAACCACAACTCATATTTTTTCATAGGCTTAAAATCTATTTAAGTCTATATAATAGCAAAAATAGAAATAAAATTCTCATTTTGGATAACTAATGTAAATATGTGATAAAAATAGTAAAAAATCAGTCATTTTATTCATATAATACTAATTAAATATGTTTATCGCATCAAATTCAGGTTATTTGTATTTATAATATAAAACATGACAGACTTCAATAAGCTCATCAAACGGTTTTAAATAAACTCATCCAACATGCCACCAACATCTCTCTTTAAACCATTGACATTGAATTTTTTTTTTCAAATCCATCACTTTTCACTTACGTTGCACCATACCTTCAGGCACAGATTATCTCTAATTTGATAATAAACTGTCACACTTATTATTCATTTTATCTAGCCGTATTATTCTGAATTTGTATCAAAAATTAGTTAAACTTAGCCTACTAAATTTTTGTCAATTTTGAATCGTTTTAACGTATCGTCTCTAAGCGAAATTTTCAAACATTCCCACTTGTATTTACATAAGAATGTTCCACATGACGGGACTTATCTTTCATCACCTAATAAACATTCTCTGAGTTATCTGCTTGGTTCCAAAAAAGAAGCCTCTAGGATACGGCAACACGAAATAAATCTACTAGTTATGGCCATGGACTTATGACTGGCGTTACACCGAAGTTTCTATCCAGAGACATAAGTCATGATAGTATTTTGCACATTTTACTTGATTCCCACAAGAGGCCCCACAACAGACCTCCAAGAAAAAAGAACCCCAAAAAAATAGGCTATAAGGTATCCAAGCAAGTATATATGTACACACACACTAGTAATTGCTCATGCCTGAATACACTATGTAATAAACAAAAAATCACAACCAATTATCCGTGCTTAAAGGCACTGTTCACAACACAAAACAATTACCAATCAATAAAAACACACTACTTTTTCAAAAAATTTCAATGGAATGTTATCTGAAAACTGGACTCTTAAACAATATAAATATGCATATACAATCCATAAAATCAAATTAGTACATATTTTTATTTAAAGAAATACGATCCTAAACCAATTACCAAAGGCACAATTTAAAAAAAATTATCTGAAATATTTTTACTTCTTTTTGTTTAATTACACAATTTATAATTAATTCGGGCCCACTAAAAATATTGACGATATTTTTATCAAATAGCACACAAGGAGACTCAAAGTGGACAATACCAATTATCTTGAGCATAAGCTCAAAGTAAACACCTATCTATCTATTTTCTTTTCATGATTTAACATTAGTCCTAGAAATATACCATTTAAAATCAACATCGACTTCCTACTCAAAACCTAAATATGTGCACATTGAAATCTAAAGGCCTAAAAAATCCAATATGCTTGGCATTGGAGTCTTCATCACCAGGAATCAACAAATTATAGCAACATTTAGTCAATCAAACCTCTAAGTGGGAAATCCTGGCCCAAATTCTAAATAATTAACTCAAAAAAAGAAAGAAAAAGAAGAAAACTAAAATACAAAATATCAGTCAAGTTGACAATTACAAATTTAGCAATGCAAATATCCTTGCCAAGAAAAAAAGAATCATACAGGATAGGCATGTCCCCCATACTAATTTCTTGAAAGAATCTCATGCCTTACTTTTCTCAAGCAGGTTATTGTAGATCAATACCTTAAGAAGGGTGCAGAAATCAATCACAGATTTAAGGACCACTTGTACTGTTTCCCTGTTGCTTGCTTCTAATAAGCTTCCAACATTCTCTGTTGGACAATATGCAATGTCTAAAAGAGTATTGTACATCAAAGTTGCCATCATAGAGGCACCACCTGTCTACTCCAAGCTTGGCTAAGAATTCAAAGTTTGGTCTCACTGCATCATGAATTTATTGGAAATAAGCTTAATTTTACTTGTTAGTACATTAGATGAATTAGTGAAAATGGCCATTTTAGGTTTAACTTACTCCTCCAATTCGCCTATGTCAATGAATTGGTACCATCTTCCCATGGCCACAGCTTTGTAGGTGCACCAAATGGGTCATCTCCTGCTCACAAAATGTATAGAAGCTTGAAATGTCGATGTTGAGAATGATTGGTCCAGCACTACAAACCATTTTCTCACTATGATCGGTTGGAGTTAACACCTTGGCAACCACAACTTTAGAATAGCTTCGGGACAAAAAAAAACATACAAAATCCTATTGAATTCTATATTCCTATGGGATCCAACTTTATAAGTTATAGCTCTGCTCCATCTCGGCAATATTGTGGTTGGTTTTCTATCAACTTCACAAAAAGGAGAAATCAGCGAACACTTCAAAAAAATTACAGTAAAATTTGTTTGGTACACTTATATATGAAAAAAATTAAGTAAAGAGATCACAAATTTGTAGTGAGGCAACCATACTTGAGCAATAAACACACATGAGATGAGAGGGAGAGAGAAAGGGAGAGTGAGCAAATTTAAACCTAGAATCAACCCAGCCTGGACTTCAACGCTGCCAGCTGCAATGACATTTACTAATCGATTCTTTTACATCTACAATCGTTGAACACGAAAAACGAAAAACAAAAAAAAAAAGAAAATTATAAGGGGAGTTGGTGTGGGTGTGTGTGTGCATATGGGGAGGATAGAAAGGGACGGAGAGAGAATGGCTGGGTTGCTGAGAGAGAGATACCTTGAACATTGGTGGCGTCGAAGATTGGCTGTTGCACTGTTAGTGTGGTGCTGGGATTCTTGAACATCCAAAAAATATCATTCTATTTTTTAACCCATGCAGGTTGATATAGCAAAAACAAAACAAAATTGATATTTTTCCTAGTCCTTTGGAACAGAGGTCATGCCACACTGTTATCCCTTCCATACAAGCTGACACCATTTTAACCCAAACACCACATATAAGAACACCCAAAAATGCAAAAAACAACAAATACCTACAAAAAAAATAGAACCTAAAACCAAGGGAAACAATAAAGCAAATATTTAACCAAATGACAAAGAAAATCAATAAACACCCTTAATACACACCCTTACATCTAATGAGAAGAACACCGATTTGTACGTGTGCTATGTGTGGTGTGTATGCTGGGTATGGCAATTAATCGAACAGGTTGCATGCGTGCGATGCGATTATGCAAGTGCGATGGATGTGTGTGTGTGTGTGTGTGTGTGTTTGCTATGTGGGGTGTTTGCTATGTTCAGTGTATGGGTGTGTGTATATGTCTATCTGCAGAGAAGATGGGGATGATGTGTTGGGGTTGGATTGGGGTAACGGCAGAGGAGAGGGGAAGAGAAGGAGGAGAGATCGGGAGAAAAGGAGATACGGAATAGCAGAGAAGAGAGGGAGAGTCAAGGAGAGAAGAAGACTTACCTTAAATTTGGGGTGGTGGGAGGACGGTGGTGGTGCGCTATAGTGTTGGCGGTGACGCTAATAGGGTGAAGAGCTAGGAGAATGGCAAGAGAGAAACAACATTAAGGGGCTGATGTTTGAGAGTGGAGAGATTTAAGGGATTCTAAAATTTAAAAACATTAAGGAGATACAGAAACATGAATAATTAAAAAAATAGACAGCGGAGTCATTTAAGGAATTCTAAAATTAAAAGATTTAGGCGTGATTAAATTTTTTAAGGGTTAATATGGTGTGTTGAATCAATATTTTTGAAATTATTTGAGGTGTTTGAACGATTTTATAAGTTTGGAGTTTGAAACTCTTTGTACTTTATTATATTATATAGGTATATTAAAAAATTTCATCAATGTATTGTTAAGTCAATTTTTTTAAACTAAAAAAAATGAATTCTTTATATAAATTCTAGTGGACCTATGGTCTTTTATGACAGCTGGGATACAAAGAGGTTCTTCCCTTTTAAGTTGAAAGAGTGATTAGCTAGATATTGAGAGTGCATTTCTTTCATGTTTTTTAACTAGTAAACAATTGAATTTTCTGCTCCTAAAAAGATAGTTGCTGAGAAAAAGGGGTGCAGTAGCGCCAATTATGAGGTTTTGAAGGCTGTTTTTGTGTCTTTGTGTCACTGGAAATTTTCAAGATAAGTGACTCTTTGTATTGCTTGATATTGTACTGAATCTTTTTTGGTGATACAAAAAGTATTTTGAAGGTCTATATGTGATGTTGTATAACAAATTTTTTGTCCCTTAATTTTTTGCTCTGTTTTGTGTTTCTTTTGCATTGTTGGTGAAGTAATGGGAGAATATATACTCAAAAAATTTGGTATTAGAGAAATATTTGTGGCTACATAAAATATAATCACTCATAGCCAAAGGATTAAGCTCAAAAAAATTAAAATGATTCTCGAAAACCCTGGGAACATAATCTAAATGAAGCATTGGTCAACACAATACTAATTGGAAGAAAGATGATACTTTGCACTAGAGGAAGATTTATTTGTGTGAAAGACAATTTTCTAAGACTGTCTTATGCTACAACTTAAAGAATGTAAAATCTAAGCGTAGGCTGTCGCAAAATAATAAAAACTCGAAAGTCTGAGATCATACCACAAGGACTTGGGAAAGACTTAGAACACAAGAAAAAATAAAATAAAAATACTTTGAAAATTATTGTAGAGATTTGTGTGATCAAAAGAACAGAAATTGATTGATTAAAAACAGAAATTTAAAATACTAAAGCATCAGGGATACTCTTCCATTTCCATACAACAATTATTAATGATCCAATTTTTAAACCTAATTGAGAATTAGTTGAGGAATGATCCCAATTAAAATATTTAGTGGTTGATTAGCCTTAGATATTGTGTTCTTTTGATATTTATTATTTGCTAATTACGTTGGGTAAGGCATTAATTGTGTTGAATTAATTGAGATTTGGATATTATCTTCTCTTTGTAGTGTTAGTCTAATTTTGCAGATAAACTAGTGGAATTAATGATGTGAAGGACAAAATACATAAATGGAGGAGATCCAGATCAATAGGGATTAAAAGGAAGCCTTTTGCCTAATGTGCATGGACGATGAAAGAGAAGCGTTTGGATAGAAAGTTCCAGAGACTGTCAAGGAAAATTTGAAGGCTCGCATCTAGACGAAAGAATATGCGCATTCGGACGCTTGTTGCTTAGAGGCCAAGACACCCATGTGCGTCCGGACGGAAGAATACAAGTGTCTAGACGTGGGTTGGAATCTGCCTAGTACCACAAGTTGTTAACGAGAATTAGGTTTATAAAGGGGTGTAATTTTACATTATATTCAACATTTTACCAGCTTTTTTTCTTCTAGTTTTTTTTATTGTTTTTATGGCCGACTATATAAAACACGGTATTTATTTTTAATCCAATGATTTTAATGCTTGATTTATTCTTTTAATTCAATTCTTATCTTCTAGTAAAATTTTTGTTTTTTATAATTTCTTGATTCATTGTGTCATGTATATCAAATGCTTGAGATTCTCTATAAGTCAAATAACTGGTTATTCCACGTTTGAGTTAATTAATTAAAATTTTAATAAGGTAATTGATTTATTATTTACAATAAATTTAGGGTTTATCTGTTAGAGAACCTAATTTACCATAGACTTTGGGCACGGTAAATGCTTATAATCTACATGTGAATTCTTAGATTTATTCGGATAATTTATTGGTTATAACTTTTGATTTTTTTCATTTTATCACCACAAAATATATTGATTGGGATCATCTCAGTTGATTTCCCAATTGAATTCGAAAATTGGGTCATTATCACCCTGGATTAGGTTCTTTATTATTATTTTTACTCAATCAATTTATGTGCTTTTGAAGAAAACCAATTTCAAACAACTACAAAGTATTTTTATTTTCTTTTTCTATGTGTTCAAATTTTTTCTCAAATTTTTATGGTACGACTGCAGACTTCTAGGTTATATATTACTTCACGACACTTGAGTTTGCATATTTTAAGTTGTAGCATATTTTTGGTGCCGTTGCTAGAGATTTTGTTAGAAGACAAAGAGCACTGTTACATCGATTGAGATTTACTTGGTTTGTGATTCGTCAAAAATCTATTAACTTTGTTTCACTTTTATTTTTCAGTATTTAATTTTCTATTATTTAATTTATTGATCTCTGCTTCTACCCCTTTCTTTTTAATTTTTGTATGAGTTCTTGGCATTGTAATTCAAGTGGACGTTTAATTAGAGAAGATTTACAAGAATTTTTGGTAATTTATTTAATTCTCATGAACAATCTCACACATATAACATGATGGCTGATAATCTTCCTGTTAATAGGAGAAATAATATTAATAATTCTGATGATAGGAGGAGTAATCATGATGATAACAAATTTGATAATGGGAATGTTAATCATGGTAAAACTTTGCGTGAATATCTGTAACCTGAATGACAGACTGCACCATCATACATTATTTTACCTTTGTAGGCCACTAATTTCGTTTTTAAACCTATCATGATAGCATTACTTCCTAAATTTCAACTCATGGACTCTGATAAGCCTAACCTCCATATTTGAGCCTAACCTCATGAAGTTTGTGCCATATTTCATGACCAAATTGTGACTAAGAATGTAGTTAAGTTGAAATTTCCCCCTTTCTCACTGAAGGATAAAGCTAAAACTTGGTTGCACTCTCTTAGACCTAGATCAATTGGTACATGGCAAGAGATGTAGAAGGAATTTCTGAAACAAATTTCCCACACATAGTACAAATTCTTTAAAAAAACAAATCAAAAATTTTTTCTCAAAAAGAGAAAGAATTTTTTTATTAATGTTGGGAAGGTTTTTAAAGATCTTCTTACACCTTGTGCACATCATGGCTATGAATGCTGGAGCATTATAATTTTTTTTTATATGAAAGTTTATCACCCTGGATGCGCCAATTTGTTGAGATGTTGTGCAATGGAGCATTTATGACCAAAGAACCTAATGAAGGCTTTGATTATTTTGATCATCTGGCTGAAAGTGCACAATCTTGGAATACTTCATCCCTTGTTTCTTCTAAAAATAAAAATTCAAATGCTTCATAAGGAAGAGGTAAATACCAGTTGAGAGAGAAGGATGACCTAGTTGCTAGAGTTGCCACACTGTTTAGGAAAGTTGAGGCCAGGGAATTCAGGAAGATTAATGAGGTACATGCTATTCCTCAAGAGCATATTTGTAGTATTTGCGAGATCTTGGAACATCCCACAAAAGAGTGCCCCACAATTCTTGTTTTCAAAAAAATCTTAAATTATCATGCAAATGTTGCCAATAATTTTCTAAGCTGCACAATAATCCCTATTTAAACACTTACAATCTGGGGTGAAGAAATCATCCCAATTTCAACTGGAGGGGGAATAATCCTACATCACAACCACCTCCACAAGGCCCCTCTAATTGTGTGCTTTACACTCCACTTTCAAAGAAGAGCCTTGAGGGGGCAATGCCACACTTTGTACAACATCAGACCAACTTCAACAATAGTCATATTAACTTTAATAATCAGATAACTCAAGATCTTAATGATATTAGAAGCACCCTCACTAAGTTGGCCACTACCGTGGGCCATCAAGAGAAAGGTAAATTCCTGGCATAATTGCTGCCAAATCTGTATGGTCAATTTAATGTGGTTGAGTCTACTTCATTTGATACTGCACAAGAGCAGATCAAGTCTATTACCACCCTCCGTAATAGTAAAGTGATTGATAAAACTATTCCAAAGAAGGGCCAAAAGCCTGAGGAATGTAGAAAACCTACGGTAGAGAGTGATAAACTTGACCAGCCGAATTCTATAGACCCATGAGATGTTTTGATTCCTGCTTCCTTCCCTCAGAGATTATTAGCTCCATCAAAACTTAATTTAAACAATGAGATTTTGGAAATTTTCAAGCAATTCAAAATTAACATTCCATTGTTAGATCCAATTAAACTAATACCTTCTTATGCAAAATTCTCAAAAGATTTGTACACTATTAAGCATATGCTAAATGTGCAAAAGAAAAACTTTCTTAATTAAGTAGGTTTCTTCTATTATTCAACACAATACCCCACCAAAGCATAAGGATCTAGGTTGCTCTACTATTTCTTGTTTGATTGGAAAATTTATAGTTGAACAAGCTTTATTTGATTTGGGGCCCAATGTAAATTTACTTCCCTAATCAGTATATGAACAGTTGGGTATTGGTGAGTTGAAGCCCAACACAGTGACACTTGAACTTGTTGACTAATCTGTTAAGATACCGAGGGGGCTGGTGAAGGATGTGCTAGTCCAAGTATACAATTTTTATTTTTCTATTGATTTTATTATCTTGGATACACATCTTGTTTTGAATGTTAGTGCTCAGATTCCAGTTATATTGGCCCGATCACTCTTAGTTACTTCCAATACTTTGATAAACTACATGAATGATGTAATGAAATTATCTTTCGGCAACATGACCTTCGAATTAAATATTTTTAATGTTTGTAAACAACATGTGGAGGTTGATGATGACTCGTATGAGGTGAACATGATTGAGTCAATTATTTAGGATAACTGAAATAGCTCTTCTTGTTCGGATCCACTTGAAGCATGTTTTCTTGAGTACTCTTCTTTAGATATTGGTGAAAAAATTTCGAATTTAATGAAGTAACTTCTATTTTGGATTCTTCACAGGTTCTTGAAACCTCTACCTACTGATTTGAAGTATGCTTTCTTAGGAGTGGAGGAGACCTTTTTTGTAACAATTTCATCCCATCTTAACTCAGCCCAATAAGGTAAGTTACATCACATTTTTTTAGAGCACAAATGTGCAATTGGGTGGACTATTGCCGATATCATGGGTATTAGTCCCTTAGTTTGTACTCATAAGATTTACTTGGAGGATAATGCCAAAACATTTAGTGAGATGCAAAGGAAACCCAACCCTAATATGAATGAAGTTGTTAGGAATGAAGTGTTGAAACAATTGGATGTAGGGATAATTTACCGTACAAACGATAGTTGTCCCACATAGGTAGTCCCTAAGAAATCTGGTGTGACTATAGTTTCTAATGACAATAATGAGCTTGTGCCAACTAGGATAATAACAGGTTGGAGAATGTGCATAGACTACATGAATCTTAATTCTATGACAAGAAAATATCATTTTTCCTTGCCTTTTATAGATCAAATTTTAGAAATGGTAGCTTTACATTTGTTTTATTATTTTTTAGATGACTATTTGGGATATAATCAAATTGAAATTGCCTTAGAGGACCAAGAGAAAATCACTTCTACTTATGCTTTTGGCATCTTTGCTTATTGAAGGATGTTTTTTGCACTTTGCAATGCACTTGCGATTGTTTTCTTGAGCATTTTCTTGAGATTTTCATGGATGATTTTACTGTTTTTGGTGATTCCTTTGATGACTATTTATCTAATATGGAAAAAGTTTTAACCAAGTGTGAAAAGAAGAACCTTGTGTTAAATTGGAAAAAATGCCACTTCATTGTTCGGAAAGGAATTGTTCTTAGCCACATTGTCTCGCCTGAGGGAATTCAAGTAGATAAAGGTAAAATTGAATTGATTTCTAACTTGCCTACCCCCAAGACCTTTAGGGATGTTAGATCTTTTCTCGGCCACGCTGGTTTTTATAGGAGGTTCATAAAGGAGTTTAGTTTTATATCTAGGCCACTTTTCCACTTCCTAGGGAAAGACACACCTTTCAAGTGGAATGAGTCTTGCCAACAAACCTTTAATAAGTTGAAGGGCATGCTCACTACTGCTCTTATTATGTAATCACCATATTGAAGTCTTCCTTTTGAAATTATGTGTGATGCTAGTGACTATGCTGTGTGGGCAGTTTTAGGGTAACACAATGAGAAAAAGCCACATGTCATACGTTATTCTATTATGAGTTTGAATAGTATTCAAATGAATTATTCTACTACAGAAAAAGAATTACTAGCAATAGTATTTGCCTTAGATAAGTTTAGGTTTTATCTTGTGGGATCACCTATTATTATCTTCACTGACCATGCAGCTTTGAAATACCTGCTAACAAAGAAAAATGCAATGCCGAGACTGGTTAGGTGGATCCTCCTACTCCAAGAGTTTGACATAATCATCAAATATAAAAAAATAAAATAAAATAAGAGTAGAGAATGTAGTGGCTGACCACTTGTCTAGACTTGTGGGCGATGTGCCAATAAAGATAATGTCGATCAAGGACACATTCCTTGATGAACCATTATTGACTATTTCTACATCATCTTGGTTTGTGGATATTGTGAATTTTCTTGTCACAGGTGATATGCCAACAACTTGGAGTGCACAAGAAATTTTTTTTGGCTAAGGTGAGAAGTTTCTTTTGGGATGATCCTTATCTGTTCAAGTATTGCCTCGACTAAATCATTCTAAGGAGTGTCCTAAATGATGAGGTAAACAACATTCTCTCTTTTTGTCATTCAGAGGCTTGTGGAGGTCATTTTTCAACTAGGCAAACTGCTGCAAAAAATTTCAGTGTGAATTTTGTTGACCAACACTATTTAAGGATGCACACAATTTTTGTAAGGCTTGTGAGCGATGTCAAAAGCTAGGAGGGATAACCTATAGGAATAGGAATATGCTGCCCCCTTAACCTTATTTTTATCATTGAGATTTTGACTGTTTGGGTATTGATTTCATGGGTCTATTATCTTCCTATTTTGTACATTTTGATGGAAGTTGACTATGTCTCGAAGTGGGTTGAGGCTATACCCTGTCAGAATAACGATCATAAGTGTGACGACTGAAAATTTGGAGACTTAAAACTGAAGTAGGTGTATGTGTGATTATGGGTGCATGATTTTTTGGTAGCAGATCAAATTGAGGGTCAATTTGGTGATCAAAAATTTAAATTAAAAATTTCCTAGTACTTGATTTAAGACGTATATAATTTTTGGGAAATAGATATTTTTTATTAATTTTTGAAAATTAATTAAGAAAATGAAAAATGATGATATTTCCCTTGAGGTGACAAGTACCTCACAAAGCAACCCCGTTGGCGGCTTGAGAAGGAGATGCTCTGCATGGCTTCCATGGGAGGCTTGATTCATCTTCAAGGGGTATAAGAAGGAGGAAAATTCCAGTTTGAGAGAGAGAGAGAGAGTGAAAGAGAGAAGAAAAGAGAAAGGGAAAGAGAGAAGGAAAGGAAGAAGTTCAGAGGAGGAAACGTTGAAGTCGGAATTACAAGTTTTTGCCAGAGTTTGTTTCAAACATCAAGAGATATATTCCTAACTTAATTTGGACACTAGGAATCCATGTATGTACTTAGACCAACTCCAGCCCTAACCTTTTTTAGACCATATTTTAAATTTGGATAAAAATGACTTAAAATCCTCTCCAATAGTAGACCCTTACCCATACTAAATGAAGGGAAACCCTTTTACAAACCCTAATGAAGGGACACCCAAATACCATACCTTTGTTTTTCTTTTTCCAACAGTCATAAGAATTCCAAAATGTCTCCAGAGGACTTTGTCTTCTACCTTGATCTCAATTGTTGTCGGTCTCGTCTTCTACCCAAGTTCTCAACGGTCGCCGGTACTTCCTTCATCATGTAAACTCTCTCTCTCTCTTCTCCTTTCTTCACTGCTCCACTCAGTGTTCGGTGGAATGGTACATAGATCAAATTTCTACACAAGCTTGTTTAAAAAAAATATGGATTTGTATAATCTTTATACATATTTCATAGATTTCTACAAAATCATCCTCAACTTCTACAAAATAGATTTATTTTCAGTGGAATGGGAGATATCTGGATTTATATTCGGTGGAATGGGAAAAAATTGTTGTTGTTATATGGGTTTCATTGATTTGCTTTGTATATTGTGAAATGGGAAAATTATGTTTGTGTAATGTGTTTTGAAAATTTGGTATAGGTTTAAAAAAAGAAAACAAAAATGTGTAACCGACAACAATAGAAGAGTAGTGAGATCTATCCTACTTGATGCATGTTCATCAAGGAGCCAACAAAATTCTAACCTCAGCTGTAATCATTAAGAGGCATTTAGTAAGCATGATTCAAGTGTATATTAGGATAATAGTACATGAATATGTGCTCAGTAATATTGGTGAGAAGAAAGTTCTCAAAGAAGAAACTCACATTTAGAGTTACAATTGAATATTTCTCAAAAACATGAAAAGAAAATGTTCAGGTTGTCATATATGTTTTTTTTTCTTAAATGGTATGATGAAAAAACACAGCTTTGAAAATCTTAGCTGAGGTTCTGGTCCAGATGCATAAAATTTGGAATGGGTTAGTTTTTGCTTATTGATTCAATACCTTCAATTCCATTGTCCCTTGATTTTGAGACAAACAACCTTCAAAAGAGAACTCAAAATGACCCATTGGTAATAAGGCTGAGAAAGAATCAAGAAAGAAGAAGATAATTCATGATGCTAGGTTTGATGATATAGCAGCTAATCAAAACTAAACTTATTGAAGTGTTGATGGGTATGTCTGATCAAGCTATTTAACGTGATCAACAAAAGGCAACAGATCGTGAGAGGAAGGCTAGGACTAGGGAAACCCAACTACAAATGTTAGCAATGATGAATGAAATAGAATAACAAAAGGAGGACCATAAAATCAAGTCAATGGATATGACCAATTTAACTACTATGCAAAGATCATACTATGAGGAGCTTCAAAGAAAGATAATTAATCAACAAAGTGCTTGCAGATTTTACATTTGCTACACCAATTGGTAGAGCTACAGAGGTAACCTTGCAAATATGTATTTGGTTTTTATGTAATGTTCATATTTGATGCTATGCACTTGGGTTGTTTGAGAACATTTTATGACAAACATTTTATGGTTTTCAATAGGTTGGGGGGGTTACATAAAAGGAAAAAAAGTGGAACACAACACTTGGGACTTTTGAACATTTGGTTATCAACAAGGTTGTAGAAGTAGTGCATCAATGCTCTTGTTCAATGAAATTTTTGAAGTCCAATGGATGTTTTTTGTTTGAGAGCAAACTCCTTGTAACTTTTGAACTATTATTACATATTTTGAACTCTTTATAGCTTGACAATCATATTGCAAGGTAATGACAATCTTGTTTTGTTGCTTGACAATTCTTAGTGGTTGCTTGATAGGTAAAAGTTAAACAAGTAGAAAAGTAGATAAAAGTAAAATCTCTCCGTAGAGCAAATTCTTAGTGCATTGATAGGTTAACAAGTAGATAAAAGTTACATCTCTTTATGACGTTGCAATAAATGCTCAATTAAGTCATTACAGAGGGCATGATAAGCATTCTTGTCTCTAATTCTTACATGGTGAGACATGGCGGATTCAAAGTCATTTTATATTCTTGCGAAACTTCTATTGATGGGCTATGTTCTGATGGTTTATAATCAAAATCTCTATAACCATCTCGTTCGTCTTTAACAATCATATTGTGCAAAATAATGCCTATTTTTATGATATCCCCAAGAGTTGTAGGATCCCAAAATCTTAGTTTCTCGTCTCCAAAAAATCAATAACTGATTATTTTTTTTAACTTAAGATTTTTGTGCTTTCCGTAATTCTCACATAATCATCCATGGCATCCGTTGGTATTCCATATGCGAGCATTCTAATTGAGGATGTCATTTTTTGAAGGGGTGACAATCTAATAACATGAATGCATCCTCTTTTTGAATAAAATAAGGATTGTGTGCTTTAATAGCATTGAGAATGCACATAAACAGATTGTGTCACATTCGAAAGAGCCTTCAGAATGTTGAAAGTGGATTAAATGGATTTTCAGCAAAGTAATCGGCAAATAGTAGATCATGACCTTTTTCACTTTCCCGACGAATGTATTTTTGGCCAATAACATAACCACTGTGTTAGTTTGGTTGTTCTACTTCTTCTTTGAATATTTCCGTCATTATGACATTGTTTGTCTCATAAAGAGCCACATTAGAAGCTATTTCCTTGTCATCGGATGAAGAAGAGGAGGAAGAGGAAGTTGAAAAGGAAGTGAGCAAAGAACTTTTGAATTGATTCATGTCTGTTAAGAATGATGAAAATTTATGTGAATGACATAGGTTATTTATAGGAAATATTGACTAAAATTTGGAGGGAATAGTCAGAATAGTAGGAAAAAATAAGGAGGGAGTGAAAAATTGAGGGGGAAAGAAATTTTGGAGGAAAAGAAGAAGAGAAAAAGGAGTAAAAAAAGTTTTGGAGGTAAAAATGAAAGAAAACAACTTTTGGGATAAGCTGTGAATTTTTAGAAAATATTTGGGGTCTGAAAAAGGGTTTATCCATTGAAAATACCATATCAAATCAAGCTTTTTACCCCTTTTTTTTACTCAAATTTGGGTAAGGGTAAGGATCTCCATTGGAGAAGCTCTTAGTTTTAGCTTTAGAGTAGTGTAGATGCAAGTTTTATGGTTTAAAAGTTTATATGAGTATGTTTTTTCATGAAATGGATCTTTAGTTTGGGGATGTTTTAGATGGTTTTTTTGCTTGAGGTGTTACTAGAAGGTCAAGGTAAGGTTTGGTGGTGTATGGTAGGCTGTGTTGGCGTTGGAGTGGAGTTACAGGGAGTAATAAAACAATGGATGAACCAATACAAATAGGGTTGTATTGGTACAATGGGTGATTTGTGAGAGGCTGAACGAGTACCAGGGCCTTTGGAGTGTGATGAACCAGTACAAGATTTGTTGTACCGATACATCGGGACCACTCGGCACTTTGACAGTGTGTATGGCTGCGTCCGGTGTCCAAATGACCTTTGGTTGGTCCCAAAAGTTTTGTATCGTCAATGTCGAGGTCTCGGTAAAATTTGAGTTTATTTTGATACCCAAAACTATATGTGGTGTGAAATATCTGTTTTCCCTTCGGGGTCAATTTGACCTACTTTTTGAGGGATTTTGACCAACCAATTTTACACCACTTTTAAATAACATTGTTTCATTTTTGGTAGTTTCAAGACATGTTCTGCAATTGGTAGGGTTTCTCAATTCTGAATCAAGTAATACTTTTCAAACATGTTTTAAAATTATTCCATATGTTATTTATGATTCTTTAACATGTTTTAAAATATATGATTGGGTGTTATAAATTTTGTTTTGGAATCCGAATCCGATTTGGAATTGTTGGGTGTCATGCGCACTAATGTTAGTATTGTTTATATTTATTATATCATTGGAAATTATTGGAACTCCAAGATCATTTTTAATGAAATGTAAGTGCACACATTTCGAGTGACAGAGGGTTTACATTCCAGATTTAGGTCATAAAGGGTTTCTCATTGAGTTAGTAAATATCTGGGTGACCTTATTGGTCTTCGAACTTGTGTACCAAATTGATTCAGGGAGCGTATATTGCTTGGGGGTGGAAGCACCCTAAAAGGTTATGTTTGTTTTGGCCTTGAGTCTGATAGGATATTTGCTCACCAGTGTGACACTATATTGATTTTGTGATCGTATTACTGTTTTAAAACTTAACTTTTTTTTTATCAATGTTTTATGTTCTATTACTTATGTATGAAATGAACTATTTTGATATTGTCCAATCATGTAAAATTATGTTATTTTCAAACTCGCATGCTTTGGAATTGAATTACTCTACCGAGCTTTGATGTTCACCCTACAATATTTTCCTTTTTTCAGATTAGCAGGTGACGGGAAAGTTCATGTAAGTTTGAACTGCCAATTTCAGGGTTTTCCATTCTAAGTGTTGAATAATGTTGTTGAGGCATGTAAATTTTTGATGCATTCTAAGTTTCCAATGGTAGACCCTTACCTACACCAAAAGTTTGAAAGCATCACCTGATGTTGTGATCATATTACTATTTTCAAACTTAACTATTTTTTATCAATGTTTTCTATTGTATTACTTAGGTAGGAAATGAACTATTTTGATATTGCACAATTATGTAAAATTATGTGAAAGGTAACAAGTTTATAATTGAGTCATCGTACCATAGCTGTGAATAGTTTGTTATTTTGTTGAGCTTGATAGCAGCCAAAATTTGCTAATTTTTTAGGGTTTCCATTCTAAGTGTTGAATAATGTTGAAACATGTAAATTGTAGTGAGCTTGATGTATATGTATGAAATGTAACAAGTTTATAATTGAGTAATCATATCGTAATTGTGAATAATTTGTCTGTTGAGCTTGATAGCAAACACTCGTTATGTTTATGTAAATAGTATCAAAGTTTACTTATTATTTGGAGATTGTATCAATTAGTACCTATGAAGGTTAATAGCTCTTTGTTATGAGTATTATTATGGATATGGTTTGGGGTGTTACAATAACATTGTTTTAAAATTTTTAAAAGAAAACATCTTTTTTCCAAATTTGGTATACCTTGGGCCATCATAAATGATGGGGAATTGCACTTTTGTAGCAGATCATTCGTAGCTTTAATGAAAAAATATGATGTTATCCACAATGTTGAAACTCCTTATCACCCGTAG
This sequence comes from Ilex paraguariensis, assembly GCA_963454935.2. Lineage (NCBI taxonomy): Eukaryota > Viridiplantae > Streptophyta > Magnoliopsida > Aquifoliales > Aquifoliaceae > Ilex > Ilex paraguariensis. Next base: position 158,329 of record CAUOFW020000928.1, read on the forward strand.
ATAAGGCGGACTATAAAGATTGGTCATTAAGACTAACCGATGTGTTATGGGCTTACTACACTACTTATAAAACCCCGATTGACATGTCTCCATATCGATTGATTTATGAGAAATCTTGGCATTTACTTGTGGAATTGGAGCATAAAGCTTATTGGGCCATTAAGATTTTTAATTTTAGTCTTCGCAAAGCTAGCTCCTTATAGAAGTTACAGTTGAATGAGCTTGATGAGATCCGGAATGAAGCTTATGATAGCTATAGAATTAGCAAAGAATAGATGAAGGTTTTTCATGATAAAAATATTTTGAGAAAAACTTTTGAACCTTAACAAAAAGTTTTTTTGTATAATTCTAGACTGCACTTATTTCCAGATAAGTTTAGATCTAGATGGATTGACCCCTTTATTGTTAAAGAATTTCTTGTTACGGGGAGTTATAGATTGAAAACTCTGAGAATGAGACTATTTTTAAGGTTAATGGCCAATGTTTAAAATCGTTCTTGGAAGGGGGAGTAGTGGAAGTGGAATCAATCTGATTGGTGTATCCCCACTATGAATAATCATTGTAAACTCAAGCCAATTGTTGTATACTGTTGCTTTTTTTAAAAAAAAAAGAACATTTTTGTTCTTTTTGTTGAGTCTGAAATTTTTTAGGTTGATGCAAAGCTGCTTCCATTATGTATCCTTCCCAAACCTATGTTGTAATTATTATTATTTTTGAAATTCTAGGATTGATCATAAATTTCATGTGTGTTTGCATCAATGTTTTAATTTTGTTTGTTTGTTTGATTGATTTTTAAGTTTCTAAGATGTAGTAATTTTTAGGTAGTAGTAAATTTTTTGGTTTGTTTGTGTTTCTTGAGTCATAGGAAAAATATAAATTTTTTGGTTTGTTTGTGTTTCTTGAGTCATAGCAAATTTTTCCAAGTTCGGAATCAAAATGTTTCAGTGTCAAAATTTTTTGATGTGTCCAAAACTTTTCCATTCTGCCGGATGCATCCGGACGGATTTGATTGCGCGTCCAGAAGCAACAGTTATAAGATTCATAAAATTTTTCTACGTGTCAAAACGTGTGGACACCATTCTTTTGAGTGCATTTGGACAGACAACTTCACACATCTGGATTGGGAACACGTTTCCGGATGCATCTGCCCGTCTTGTGTCCGAACTGATCGACACACGCGTTTGGAGGCGTGTTTCAGAACTTTTAAATGAGGCCTTCAAGCACTTTTTTCAAGTTTACCTCAAAATTTTAAACTCACATCACCAAGAGTACCTACATCGAAGAGAGCTAGGACTTCTACACAAGGTGCTCGAGAAGGCGAGGATAGGACTTTTGATGAGCACCGATTTCGGTTGAGTGTTAGTTCGATTATTTGTTCAAGAGGTTAGGATGGATTTATAGGGCATGTTAGGCTCGGGGTGAAAGTGTTGGTGAGAAAGTCATATAGTAATGCTGATGATGGTGGGGATGGGAGTTTTCGTGCATTTGTTAGGCGGAGGTTGATTTGGGTGGATCCTAAAGTGATTGCTCATGTGGATAGGATGGACCAGTGTAGGGTGACCAATCCTAATTACCCTTAGACTTATACTGGGGATTTAGTTGCAAGAGAGTTGCTGGGTAATCTTAAGTTTAATTGGGTGGAGAAGGATAAATTTCTACAACAAGGAGATCTGACTGCTAAATATAATATACTGAACTTGATTTTAGTAATTAATATGATGCATTTGATGAGGAACAACCACATCTACCCAGAAAAGCTACTTTTTTGTATGCTATGGGCACTGGGCAGTCCATTGACCTCCCACTTTGATTTTGAGGGGATGATGAAGGGGGTCCTGGATGAAAAGAAGGGATCTCTCCCTTTTGCGGGATTGGCCACGACATTGTGTTTGTATGTAGGTGTGGTACCTGCAGCCAATATGGAGCGGACCAAGAAGGTCATCGTCCTAAACTCTAGCTCGCAGCTGAAACACCGGAGTGTGACAAGGGCGAAGAGAGGTCAGCCTGCAGGTGTCAGTAGAAGAGTAGATGAATCAGTACCTCGATCTGGAGGAGGATTCTGATGAGCCTGTTGATGAGGCTACTGACCCCTAGGACTGATAGAGAGTTGCTATTTTGCTATATTGAGGGGTCAGAGAGAGGCAAATAAGGAGAGGAAGCAAATGAGGGCCCAATTGACTAGGCACGAGGCATATTTTTAGGGTCATGAGTCAGAGTTCCCGGGACCACCCCAGTCCATCTTTTTAGAGCTCCTAGGATCTCTTCTATGGCCCCAGTCTTTTTTGATATAGTTTTACTATGACTTAGGGGGTCTTGAGTTTTTTTTTTTTTTTTTTGTGATCAAAACCAGTTGTTGGTAGTTGAGTCTATGACTTGACCATTCTACATTTTTGGTATGTAGTTCGTTAATGCATTGTAGTATTAATGAATAGTGTCTTTTTAGTATTTTGTTGACATCATAATATGAGAATTATTTGCTATGCTTTAAATTTGCAGCTGCTTATGTATCACATAGAAATTCACTCTATATTTTTATATCCCATATCATGATTTTTATAAAAAAATTATAATTTGTGCACTTTAAATTGTAACAAGTTTGAAATTTATTTGGTATTTTACCTTGAGAACTTGAGATAAATAGTGGAGATGCATAAAAATCTTGGTGAGTTTTGATCCAATCTTCTTGAAGGGTGCTTTACATTTATTCAAAAGAGTAATTTTATTTTGCTAATTCATTTGAATAGTCTCATGATTTAGTTTTCGTTATCAGCAATATTGTGAGGAGTTGCTTGACTTTGAATTATTTGCATAGGGAATGTGTTGCCAAGAGTTATTGAGATATGATTTTAGGTCATCTTTGTTATTATTTGAGCCATAGCTTGATTTCTTGAATATTCTTAGATGAGCCTTTTTGAAGAATATTTTTGTTTCTTACACCGCATATACAAAACCAAGCCAACGAAAAAAAAATATCTTTTACCCTTAACTATTCCAAGATTGAATTGTTATTGCTTATAATTGGGGGATGTTGGTTGAGAAAAAATTGATCAAAAAGAAAAAAAAATGCGAGAGACAATTTGTCTAGCTTGAAAAAAATAAAAGCAAATAATAAGCATGTTTTTGAAAAAAAATGTATGTGAGCAAGCATTGTAAATTATGCTTCTAGAGGATGATGGGCGAAAGACTATAGAAAAAAATTTGGCTGTATAATGTACATGTTCTCTTAGGATATGGTAAACAGTGCTATACTTACCATATCATTTACCAAATTTTGTATCAAAAATTAGATGGTTAGATCAGTGTGGTCCTTTAACTTCCATAAATATTCAATGTATAAAATTTTAATTTATCAATTAAAATAGAACAGTCTAATAAATAAATTTGAAAAGAACAGTTTTATCTCTTACTACTTGATAGTGCCATGAGAAGTGGGATGGAGTCATAGAGACTAAGACTAATGGGTCAATCTACATTCTCCTAAAATATAAGGTCGTCGAATATATTTTTTTTCTTAGTTTTTATAAATTATTAATTATAAATTCAATTACTAGTTGTGAAAAATCCAACGGTGTTAAGTTGTGTTCGAACTGATGATGCACAAAAGTGGATTTATGCACCATCTATTGAGTAATTAATATGGCAAATAAATGCAGTAAATATAAAGATAAGACCAACATAGGTCACACATAGATAAAGAGTGGTTCGGTCACGGTGGCCTATATTACTTCGAAGTTGGCAATGTTAGACAGAGTACTTTATTGATAAAATAGCAGGTGGGAGAGAGAGAGAGAGAGGGAGCAAAAATAAGCTCAAGGTGACGTGATGTGTCTCTGTGTGAGAGATAGTTGTGAGAGAGATGTCCTTTTCTTATGTGTAGAGGGCCTATAGTTTATAAACACAAAGGCCTAGCTAAGGTGGTGACGTGAAGGTCACGCTACTAGTCTTTCGGGGAGGATAGCTACAACTAAGGATAGGTATTATCTTCGAGTAATGGCTATCCCGATGTTTACTTTCCACGTGCATTGATCTTCCTTGACTCTTGAGCATTGTACTGGACTGAAGTCATGAGCTAAGCCTAGTCTAAATCTGGGTCTCGTCATTTACCCCTCATGCCCCAAGCCTCAGTAGGGATACGGGGATTGAGGGTATCTGTGAGCTCCTTCATTTGGGTAGACCAAGGTACCTTGTTCCACACGGTGGCTTCTTCTGTTCAGCTTTCTTCTCCATTGTATTTTCAAAGCTTATTTGTCTATTTAGTAGTGCTATTGTTGAAAAGAGGATGAAGAGAAACATGGACGTTTTGGCGTGTGTTGCCATGGAAAGGGAGAGAAGCTTGGGTGGCGCCATGGATATGAACCTGGGCAACACCAAGGAAGGCATGAGGCTAGGCAGTGCTATGGACGACACCATTGAGGACCCAGGCAAACTGATGATGTCTTTGGTTTCTGAAAATTCTCTTTTTCATACGTGATTTGGTGGTTGATAAATCAATGGTGAAGGCTCTCTATGTCACTAGGATGATGACTTCCCCTCTTCCCAAGAGGGCAAGGTCTGACGCCCTCAATGCTTTCTAGCTGAGTTTTGATGGTTCTACTTTTTTCAGAAGGCGGGGTCTGATGGTGTGCAGACTATTTTAGAGATTGAGACCGGAGCTCTAAGTCATTGTCCTACTTTCGACAGTGGCTTGGTGCCCATCATGCAGGACGTGAATTCGATTGAGGAGCATCTTTGGAGGTTTGTGACAACCTTGGATATTGGAGAGGTCGGCTCTTGGGCTCTTGAGAGTGACATGATAACATGGTGGAGGGCTTTGCTATGGTACTCCTATTTTCTATGGACCCTTGTCTTTTGTATATTTTGGCCACATTGACACCCTTGCTTTTGGATACTCGCAGATGGCTATTGGTTTTTTGTGCTTTTGAGGATGCTCAAACTCGATGAGGTGTTGGGAGCTTTGGTAGAAGAGAGGCGGGTGCGCTAGGATGCTAAGGAGTAATCAAGGTTGAGCACATCTTAAGGCCGAGTTTCTGGAAATGAAGGCTACTCAAGAGTAGGGGCAGGAATTAGGCTAAGCTTTAGACAACTCTTGTGAGAGCCGCTAAGTTGGAGACATAGTTTTCTTGAGAGTCGAGGCAAAGTGAGGCCGAATTTTTGGCAATTCAAGTGAGAGCCGCTAAGCTGGAGACATAGGCTGCATGCGTGAGGGCAGAGGCAGAGTTAGACCGAGTTTTTGACAACTCTCGTGAGAGCCGCTAAGCTAGAAACATAGTCTGCCTACGTGAGAGTAGAGAGAGAGTGATGCCAAAATTTTGGCAACTTTCGTGAGAGCCTCCAAAAGCTCGGCCTTATTCTGCATCTACTCTCATGCAAACAGTCTATGTCTCTAGCTTAGCCTTACGAGAATTGCCAAAAGTAAAGGCAGGGTGAGATTGAGCTTTTTGGCAACTCTCTTGAGAACAGCTAAGCTAGAGACATACTCTGCTTGAGTGTAGAGGCAAAGTGAGGACGAGATTTTGGCAACTCTTGTGAGAGGCATTGGTAGCATAGAATCGCCAGTGCATGGGCGTCGAGCAAATGAGACGAGGTCACCTGATGCATCAGGAGGGTGACGTTGATCACAAAGGGCACCGCTGGATGAGCTGGGCACATAGGCAGTACACCCAGGAAACGAAGCAGGCGAGGAGGTGAGGGTATCATTTTTAGGGCCAGAAAGGTCAATATATATATAGGTCTTGAGCCACCCCATATTCTTTACCCAAATACCATTCCTTTGGAGGCTAGAGTAGTTTCCTTACTCTCTTCTACCCCACAAGTAATTGAGTGAGGTCGAGCGCAAGGATCATGGAGGCCAGGGGAAGACCTCAAATAAGAGCTCCATGGGTGGCTCCATGGTGGAAGCCGCAACGAATGAGAAGAGAGGCAAGACCCTGGATGATGGAGGCATCACGAGCATGGATGACGACGTTAGCAGAGGGAGCAAGGGCGCGCAGGTGTGCGGGTGCACGGGCACCATTGGGCACAACGCTAGGCGTTGGTGGGTACAGGCGCTAGGCGCTAGGAAAAATGCCTATGACTCATAGTTCCAAAAAATCTCGATCGATTTCTACTTAGAAAGGATCGCTTAGGGAATCGATGGAAGATGCCCTAGGAGCATTGAAACGACACCAACACAATGAGCAAGTTGGGCTATGCCAGGGGTTGCTTGGACGGTATGGAGATCCCAAATGATGCCAGGGCTGGTCTAGGTGGTGGTCTGAGCAATGCCTAGGAGGCTTGGGCAACGCTAAGGGATGCGTCTGTGCGACGCCAAGGATGCTTAAACGAGGCATGAGCGATACTTGGGAGGCCTGGGCAAGGACACCAAGATAGTCTAGGCGACGCCCTTGTCGACAGAGGTGACACTAGGAAGTTGAGGTAGGGTGACGCCCATAGGTAGCGACACTAGCAGGCAGTCGAGGCAAGGCGACGCTTGTGCACAAGAGGTGGCGCTAGGGAATGGCGCTAGGCGCTGGGTGACACCCTTGCTGGGCACTGGGATGTAGGCGACACCCATGGTGTAGCGGTTTGGGCAACGCCTTGGAGCAGCAATCTAGGCAAAGCCAAGATGCTCTAGCGACACAAAGGATGGCATGCGCAGGCTTTGCTGCTGGTGATGAGATGCTAATCGATGGCACTGGTGCTGGGTGGAGTATTAGAAAAGCGTAAAGAAACGACAAAACTTTGAGCAGGTATAACTTTGCGATTGGTTTGTCTGTTTGAGGCAAAGTTTTTTTGAATTCGGGTATTTTTTTTAGATCTACAAGTGTCAAATAGCCAAAGGCGATTTGGGCACCAAATTTTCCTAAAAAATGCTTACTTTTCACTAAATTTGAATTTTAAACACAAATTAGTGAAAAAGTAAAATTTTATTGGGTCTACTTTTCACCTGTGGTGGCGCAACCTTGTCATGGTGTGGTGGGTCATCTTTTGCTTGGTGGTTCATTAATCCAGTTGTGGTTGGCACCAAACTGATAATCAAATTGCTTCCCATAGATGACACCAAACTGATAATGCACAAAAGTGAATTTATGCACCATCTATTGAGTAATTAATATAGGTAATAAATGCAGTAAATATAAAGATGAAATCAACATAGGCAACACATAGATATAGAATGGTTCGGTCAAGGTGACTTATTCCACTTTTGAAGGCGGCAATGATGGTCAACTGATTTTATTGATAAAATAGTAGGTTGGAGAGAGAGAGAGAGCAAAAATAAGCTCAATGTGAGGTGATGTGTGTCTTTTTTAGATGGCTTACAATTTATGGGCACATAACCTTTT